>BGNK01002573.1:5253-91815 GCA_003297005.1 Symbiodinium sp. clade A Y106 | reverse complement strand
GTGCGCGTGTGCGCGTGTGCGCGTGTGCGCGTGTGCGCGTTTGTGCGTGTGTGCGTGTGTGCGGGTGTGTGTGTGTGTGTGTGCGTGTGAGTGTGTGTGAGGGAGAGAGAGAGAGAGAGTGTGTCTCTGTGTGTGTGTGAATGTCTGTGTGTGTGTGTGGGCGTGTGACTCTGTGTGTGAGAGTGTGTATGTGTGTAAGTGTGTGTATGTGAGAGTGTGTGTGTGTGTGTCTACCCGGTACCCGCACTCTGCAATTCTACCGATACGAGCGGGAGACTTGATATTTATAGACTGTGTGGACTTAGAGGACCCATGTCGCTCTCGGTTCAGGTGCTCGAAACTGTAACTGCAAGGGCTTTCTTTGGCCAAGTCTCGAGTGGCTTTGACCCACTGTCGCTCTGCAGATGTTCAAAGCCCATCGGAGCAGTTCGGGCGCCTGTCTCACGTGATTGGCTTACGTTTCAGCGTTGCATTCGGGGGCTGGCGGTGGGACAGGGCTCAGGCTTTGTGCTTACGGCTTCAGTCTACCTAAACCGGCAACCCTACGCTCTAAACTCCACGCCTGGCGTCGTATCAGACAATACCTACGGTTTCGGTCAAGCCCACACTCAGTCAGGACGTATACGCTGAAGCGCACACTCAAACACACAGAAAAGCAACCAGAGTAAAGTCACTGCATGATGTCGTCACACTTGCGGCTGAACTGACAGGCAAAAGACTCACCGAATAGAAGAGGCAGACGCGTCAAAGAGGACGTGATCGAACGATTGCTCTCCTACTGCGGTATATGAGTCCATTGACCCGTCCTGCTGTTGGCAGCATAGACATGTTCATAATCTGCGGCTCGTGACTCCTGTGAGTCTGTGTCAACATCCTGCATGTTGCACGAAGGGGCACATCAAAGTGAACATGATTGCAGGGGGTCAGAAAAGGGTGTGGGAGGATAGCAGGAAAGTCACCTTGAGGCTACTGATATGGACCAAACCAAAAAGCATCCAGCGGCTTAGTAAGTGGGCCTACAAGCAAAGCAACAATATCTCAGAACCAAAAGAAAATGAAAAAGTCTTTATAGCCTTACTTACGAAGTCCCCTGATCCTCCAAGTACTTGACCATATTCGGTCTAAACCCTAAACCCTCACCCCTAATTACACCCTAAACCCTAAACTCTAAAGACTAGAAACCCTAAACTGACTGTTCCGAACCCGGCTCAAGTCGATAAAAGCTTGCTTAGAGTCTTATGGGTAGTTGTACATGGGAGTATAAGTAGGATAACTATAGGTAGAACCTACCGTGAACCTCCAATCAGAGTTTGGGGTTGCCGTTTCGGAGTTATGTCGGGGGTAGTTCAGGGTGTCAGGGACAGAAAAGGCAGATCCTTACACCCTACACGACACTACGCCACTACGCCCTGCAACCAGAAAGCCCTCAAGTTTGACCTTTGTCTTTCCTTAGAAGCCCGTAGTTATATCAATCCTGAACGTTCAAACTAGGCTGGGTTCTTGCTAAGGAATTTACCTTCCGTTACCATTAAAATGAAATCGTATTATTTACTATAGATCCCTATACTGCGGCAACTCGAATTAGAATCATTAAAAACAACCCAGTAGGTAGTGACAGGTAGTCGTGCCTGTGGGACGCCAAGCGCAGCGCAGTTGGCGGCTGCGCTGGCAGCCCCTGGCAAAGCAGATAACGACTTCGACTCTCACAGAGGCTCCTTGCTTTCAGGGCACCGAACCTTCCTTCAGGAATGGATCAAAAACGACAGTCAGCAGTCAGGAATCCCGGACCCTAACTTTGTAAAACCTGAGCCCAAACCCAAGCCCTATGAACCCCAAGCAAATAAACGCCCGCTCTGAAGCAAAATTAGAGTATGCCCCCAAAACCTCTTCTAATTATCAAGCTAGGCTCCTTTTGCTGGAACCCTCACACTACCCCATAAAGACCCCGTTAAAGGGAACCCTATAAGAGAGAGAATCCTTATTATAGAACCCTTAAACACCCCTTTAAAGGGACCCTAGAAGCTAGGTTCCTGAGTAGCCCCACTTTCAAAAGGGTACTCTTATTCCTACTCTTCGCTTTGAATGAGGGGACCCTTAAACAAAAAATAATAAAAGCAAACGGGTACTACTCATGAACCTATAGTAGAAGCCAGAAAGTTGGAACATTATTATCCTCATGCCCTTAAGGTAAAGTATAAGGGATCCTAGCACCAATCCTGCTAAATCCATGTTCCAACTTTCTGGGGTTCACTGTAAACCCTGAGCCCCAAAACTCTTAAACTCCTAAACCCCAAAACTCCTAAACCCTACAATGAACCTAGTAAGAAAAGCCGTATAAAGGAGCCCATGAGGAGGCGAGGGCCTAGCGGCGTTGGCCCGAGAACCATGGGCTGCTGCCACTGCCCGGCCTGCTTGGTATAGGTTTAGGGTTTATAGGGTTCGGGTTAGGGTTTAGGGTTTAGGGTTATAGGGTAGGTTTAGAGTTTAGGGTTTAGGGTTGGGGTTTAGGGTTCGGGTTTAGGGTTATAGGGCAGGTTTAGAGTTTAGGGTTTAGGGTTCGGGTTTAGGGTTATAGGCAGGTTTAGAGTTTAGGGTTTAGGGTTCGGGTTTAGGGTTATAGGGTAGGTTTAGAGTTTAGGGTTTAGGGTTCGGGTTTCGGGTTATAGGGTAGGTTTAGAGTTTAGGGTTTAGGGTTAGGGTTTAGGGTGATAGGGTAGGTTTAGAGTTTAGGGTTTAGGGTTGGGGTTTGGGGTTATAGGGTAGGTTTAGAGTTTAGGGTTTAGGGTTGGGGTTTAGGGTTCGAGGTTTAGGGTGTAGGTGTCGGGTTTAGGATTTAGGGTTCATGGGTCGTTACCTAAACCCTGAACCCTAGATAGTTCTCAGTGGCCTTAAGGGTTATAGGGCTTATAAGATCATGGGCTGAATTAAGAAGGGCATATAAGAGTCCTTTAAGGGATCTATACGGGCTTAAATAAGGGCTCTACTTAGTTGTCAGTGGCCTTAAGGGTTTAGGGTTCAGAGTTGAGGAGTTAGGGGTTTCGGGTAGCTATATAAGTGGAATTATACGTGCCCCCTGAAGCCTAAACCTACAGTTTTCCAACCTACGTAGAACTACCCATGAACCTCCAAATGGCCGGGGAGCCATTCAGGGAGAGGTTTTGGGTTTTTTACCGATTTATTAGGGTTCAGGGCTTAAGGCTTGAAGGGTTTAGGGCTTACAGGTTTTAGGGTTTCTGCGTTAAGGTTTCGGGCTCAGGGTCTGCGATTAGCTGGGTTAGGAAATTACTTTTAAACGACTGTTTAGGGTTTTTTTAGTTTTTTTTTAGGGGTTAGGGTTTAGGGTTTAGAAGCGCAGGTAGTCTCAGGATTCCAAAACATTAGGAAGTAGAAAGTGTTTACTTTATTACGTAAGGACTCAATCATGTAATTTCACTGCGCAAACCCCTAACACTAAGGCCTCAATCCTGCCTGTATCCCCAAACCCTACAACATAGTAGGTTATGACCCCTAAATTAGAGGGTCTAACCCTTAAAACGGTAGGGTTTTCGGATCCCAAGGTGAACCCTAAGCCTAAACCCTAATAAACCCTAACCCCTGAACTTAAATCCTAAACCCTGACCTGAATAATTTCATGAAGACTAGGTTCCTGCGCAGCCCCGTTATAATAAGGATAGCTTTTCTCCTATAAGGGAACCCTGAAAACAAAAGGGCAAAAGCGCACTACTCAGGAACCTAGAATCTACATGTGGGTGGTTGTCAAAATTATGGCCCCTTTTTGGGTACCCTAAATAATAGGTGCCGTACTATATCAGGGACCCAAAAAGGGACCATACTTTTGACAACCACACACATGTGAAGGAAAAGACTATTTTTGGTTTTGTTGGCCCCTTTTTTCCGTCAGCAGGCCCAAATCCACTAGGGTTTAAGGTTCCCAGAGAGCCCAATACCCTAAATTAAGGAATATAGCTCAAATCTGAAGCCCTATATAATTTAAGCCATATTCCTAAATATTATTGGGCTCTCTGGGTTCTGAGTTTGAGGTTTAGGGGTTTAGGGTTCACAGCTATGCACCGGGAAAACATACAAAATTACCTGCTGGGCCTTTCTTGTCTTAAGACTATAAAATCGAATTACGTGGACTGGCAGCACTCCCCAAGTACCCTGCAATAGAGCCCTTATGGTCCTTAATAGTGGGTATTTAGAGTACAATAGAGAGTAGTTGGGGGGTGCTGGTGGCTAGCGGAGTATTTTATAAACTGTTTTACAAGTGTAAAATTTAAACTGCGTTACTGCGTTTGTTCTTGCTTGCGGGTTGTGTTTTGGGTTGTGGTTTATTCGGTCCGTGGTCTCGGGCTAGGGCTTCTGGACCTTGGTCGCCGGAATCTGAAACCTGAGTGCTACTGCCAAATCCCAAAGCCCAAGAACACGTGTTCAAAAAGCCCGCAATCCTAAACCCTAAATTGCTAAAAGACTGGCAGCCAAAACTTGTACGACCCCTTCAAGGGTCTCTGAACTCTGCAATGTGATGCATTCCGATCGTGGCATAGTATTCCTCGAGCTGAGCCTCCGATCACTGCGTCTCATCGAGTCTGAATCCACGGATGCTCAAGAATGCCGCCGATTGGGCGATTGCCCGCTCCTCTGAGTCCAGCGAAGTTTCAGAAGTTGCCTCATCGCCCGGGGGTACGTCAGCATGAAACGTGGCTTCAGCCCAATCCTCGTACGTCGGGCGATGATGATCATCCTCGTACACCGGGCGGTTATTATCAGGGATAACGCCAAACTGAAGCAAGAGAAGGTATTGGGATTAAATCCCGTGCTTCCTCCGACATCTCGAGACTTCTCTTTGCACACCCTAAACCCTAAACTCGCAACCCCATAAACCCTAAGCCCACAACCCTATTTAAACCCTAAAGCCGGACCTTAGCAGTGGCGAGCTCTTCGCTGGCCCACTGGATGTACTCAGGCAAAACCTTGCATCGGGGGGGACGGTGTCTAAACACGAAGGCTTTCTGCATCCAGGAAAGTTAGGTCTTTGCAGTGTTTATCGGGTTCAGGGACTTGTTTCAGGGATTTGATTTTTGGACTCCGTATATATCTTACGAATACAACTGTTTCAAGTCTACCTTCGGCTGTTCTGCAGCACTCCCGGGTGTTGGGATGTAGACGGTTCTCAACATGCTCTTGTACGCTCGAGGGGGAGGTTTTCAACTAAACTAAACATATCCAGACCACGGACGTTTCGACAGACCTGTGCTCAAATCCAAAGCAAACATATCATATCAACATAGAGCTGCACTACGGCTGGTGGCTCATCGCTTCCACCTACGCCTGCTTTTGTTCCGCCAGTGTTCAACGCTTATTCGCCCTACGGCTCCATGTGCCCATATAGTATATCATGCTTAGGCCTTAAAGTACCTGTAAGGAACCCCTTTCAGGCCGAAATATGTGTACAGGGAGCCTTGGGGTAGGGACTGGTGGGACGGAATATCCGCGCACCTCGCGATAGGCTGCCGCGGCCTCGTCCGTACGGCCTGCACAGTTTCGGGGACATGGTGCACGAAAGTCGATGAAACCCTAAACCCTAAACCCCTAGACCCTAACCCTGAGATCCCACAAGAATCGCCATGGCAACTCAAAAACGAAAAAGACAGACATGGGTGCGAAGTGGTCGAAAAGGCGTGCCTAGCTTCGGCTTAAGGGTCATCGTTCACATTGGACTGACACACGACACCTTAAGCCCCGTAACCTCTCCGTCCCTACAACCTTTCATGGAGACTGAGTGATTACTGATACTATTCCCTAAGGCTCCTGATTAGCCCTAGAATAAAAACCAACCCACGACCCCATTCTACTTGATTTACCTGTATCCCCAAACCCTACAAAATAGTAGGTTATGACCCCTAAATTAGAGGGTCTAACCCTTAAAACGGTAGGTTTTCGGATCCTAAGGTAGGCCCCTTTATCAAAACTCTAATCAACCGCTAAGCACTCCTGCCCTGCAGCCGAAAGGCCCCTGGCCCTGAAGCCGACAAAGCCCCTGTCTCCAGCCCTACCTGGACCCGAAAGAACCTGCCTTTTTAGGGTTCCTTAGTATGATTCCTTATACAAACCCTTAAAAGGGTAGGTTATTTAGGGTTTAGGTAAACCCTAAACCTCTGAAGCCCGACACCTTAAATGTCGCAACGTGCTCTGGCCTTGCAACTGAAGGCAAAAAGCCAAGCTCGCCTGGCCTCCAGCATTCTGTTGCTATCAGTATAAGTACGGTGCATTTGGCGTAGGCTGAGAACTCTCTCCATTACTATTTTTTTGGCGTCCGTCTGAATCGATCTTCCCTGTCTATCCCCAGCTCCTAAGACCGTCGCCATGCACCAGAAGTCCAAACCCATGCCGGGAGCTTTGGTATTCTGTATACAGCTTCCTGTGGTTTACTCTCTTCTGCTATAACAGGACCCACGAAAGTTCAAATTTTCTAGGATAGACCGCGTATATATATATATATATATATGGGTGGTTGTCAAAATTAGGGTCCCTTTTTGGGTACCCTAAATAATAGGTGCCGTATTATAATAGGAACCCCAAAAGCGGCCATAATTTTGACAACCACCCATATATATATATGTAAGGCCAAGCAAATTAAAATTCTCTCATTGGCTATCTCAGTTTACCGTACTCCACGGAACAAGATGAATCAAACTCAGGCACCTTGGTGTTTTCAAACAATTCCCTCAGGCCCTAAACCCTAAACCCTAACGGTTGAGGCTTTAGGGTTCGAAGTTTACGGCCCGCGTGCATCGTGGTCCAGGTCTAGTCAAGTCATAGTCCCAGAAGCCCTCAAGATCTCGGGGCCTGAAGCCCGAATCCTAAGAATCGCTAGGTGCTCTAAGCAAAAGACGGGCAAGCGAACTCGTTGGTGGAGGCGTCGATGCCTTTCCGTCCTCTGGCAGCTCGGGTTTTTGAATGTTTCTGGTGCACCTGGCTGACGGATTTCGGTTACCCATTCCCAGGGCTTGGGTTCCTCTGTTCACCTTGGGCTATCTACTTGGGGAAATTCTGGGAGCATGCATGCACCCATCAGACGGGCTTGAAGCCCAAATGCAGCATGTTCAAACTAAGAGGTCCGCCCCACTCCTTTGTAATTATAGGGCCCTAAATCATTCGGTCAGGGTTTTGCCGGGATGTCATATACAACATTGAAATCAACGGAGCATAAGGAACGACAGCTCCGCGGCTTTCCTTGATGGTTGCGGTTTAGGGTTTAGTGTTTAGGGCTTCAGGCTTTTAGAGTTTAGGGGTTTAGGGTTTAGGATTTAGGGTTAAGGGCTTTAGGGTTTGGGGGTTTTAGGGTTTAGGCCCCAAGAGACCAGCGACAGGAAACGGGAATCTCGGATCTTAGGCCAAATTGAAAACGGACTCCGCGTCCCGGCGCTTAGAAAGGAATGTGGGAATGGATCCGTATCCCTACACAAGAGTCCTTTAAGGTCTGTTATAGTCATCCATACAACTAAGAGTCCCTTAAGGTCCGTTCTAGTAATCCCTACACCAAAAGTCCCTTAAGGTCTGTCATAGAAATCCCTACACGAAAAGTCCCTTAAGGTCCGTTGTAGTAATCCTTACACTAAGAGCCCCTTAAGGTCTGTCATACGGCTGATGGACAAAATCCTGCACTACCCATAATAAGGAATATACCATAATTCCCATAGTTTAGGGTACTTAAAGTAATGCAGGATTCTGTCCATCAGCAGTAGTAATAGTAATCCCTACACTGAGAACCAGGGAGTCCTTCTGGCTGTCCAGCAGGGACCGAAGAATGCCTTCGGCCTGGCAAGAGGGAGGCAGGCAATGCACTCCAAAAGCATAAGCCGAAGCATCAAATCAGTCCAAAATCTAAACCACAAAACCCTAAAACATAAACCCTATTAAACCCTATTAAAACCCTATTAAAACCCTATTATCCGTAAATCCCTTACACCCAGAGCCCTGGTCTTCGAACAGGCAATTCCGGGACTCGAGGCTCTATGGTTCAGCATATGAGCTGCTGGCACGTTGCCACTGTGATGCTTGACTACTATAATATAGAGCTCAAACACCATAATATGACCCTTCTGCACCCGAATAAACGGTCAGTGCTGACCCTGACAGAGCTCCCCAACAGATCAATGAACAAGGACCCTGTTTTCGGAATGGGCCCGAATGAAAACAACATTCCTAAACCATACCTTAGGATCCGAAAACCTAACGTTTTAAGGGTTAGACCCTCTAATTTAGGGGTCATAACCTACTATTTTGTAGGGTTTGGGGATACAGGTAAATCCTAAACCCTAAACCCTACCTTCAGGCTCATACCCTATCCCTTTTTTAGGATATCTACTTGCGTATATAGAAGATCCTAACACAGGTAAAAGCTCAACCGAGCAGTCTGACAGTACACGCCCTACGCAGGCAGTACCACCCCTCGAGTCCTACAACTAAGCCCAAGACCCGAAGCTTTAAAACCCCAGCCGGAACAATTATCCTCAAAACAAGCCCCCCAAATCCAATTGCTCACAACAATTCTATCCTAAACCCTGAACCGTAAACCCTACACCCTAAACTGTTCAGTGTTGAAGGGCAACTGTTTCATCCCTAAGCCCTATAAGCCCTAAACCCTTTTTCCCCGGAACGTTGAGCTTTTAAAGGCTTGAGATCCCAAAGTTGCAAAGTGGGCACTGCTTAAGTATAGGCGGCTTCACATGTGGAAGGCAGTTTTGGGGGGATATTGAAATTTAATGAGAATAAGCAACCGTACTAGTTCCGGCTTATATACTACATGTATGGGGTCTTCAGGTTCGCAAGCCTGATGAAGCCGAAGCTGTCGCGACGATGCGTCGCCGGCTTGGGCCCGCTGCAGCAGCACCTGGCGGCGCAGAACTTCGGTTGCCGAACTTACACAGCATGCTGAAAAAATCAAGGTTTAGGGTCTAGGTTAGGTTTAAGGATAGTGGTTTGTGTGGAGCGCTGTCTGCCATGGTCCTGAAAGCTAGACGTCTCCTGCCCTGAATTCGAAGAACACGAGGAAGGCGGATTCCAAACTTCCCGGGCCACTTAGAGGATCCATTGAACGAGACCTTAAAGGAACCCCTAAAGGACCCCTTACCGGACCCCTTGAATGACCTCTTACAAGAATGCTGAACGAAACCCGTAAAACCCTAAACCTTACAAAACACTAGCCCCTAATCCCTAAACCCTATACTCCCTAAACCCTAAACCCTGATCCCTAAACCGAAACCCTTATAATCCCTAAACCCTATAACCCCTAAACCCTTGAAGGACCCCTTACAGCAACCCTTAACTCCCATATCTTCAATAATAACCGCGCCCATAAAAGTTCAGAGTTCAGACTGTCTATCATGGACCAAATATGCGGGGCCTAAAAATCATGGGTGTTGCGACGATCTTATATCGACATCGAATCGGTATCGTCATCGAGTCGTATTTGCATCGCAAAAAACTACATCGCATAAATCGGCACCGCATGACGCCGCATCATGGTATCGGGGTTCAAGGACGAGGGGTACCGAACCACACCGCACCGCCAAAAGCAATAACTAGCAACGTCGTACCGCGTACAATCGCCAGCAACCGCAAACCGATCGGGCCGAGGTATTACAAGCATGAAAATTTGCAGTTCTCCCATTGGATATCTAAGTTACACTGCCCTTACAACCCTATAATCCCTAAACCCCAGACACGAATCCCTAAACCCTAAACCCTTGAAGGATGCCCTTGAAGGGACTCCTACAAGAACCCTGAATCCTAAACCCTACAAACCCCTAGACCGTAATCCCTATAAACCTCATACTCTCGTATACTCCCTAAACCCCAAACCATCCCAAACCCTAATCCCTAAACCAAACCCCTATAATCCCTTAACCCTAAACTCTTGAAGAACCCCTTAAAGGCTAAAGGAACCCTTACAGTGCCTGGGCCAGGCCCTCTGCACTCTTCGACAGCCCACAGGTGCGGCCCTGAACAGAGCAAGCCCAGGAGCAGGAGGAGCTGGGGGTGCTACAAAGTGCTCCAGCCAAGAAGGCAGAAAGGTAGGAGGGGTAGGGGTAGGGGTAGGGTGGTAGGGTGGTAGGGGGGTAGGGGGGGTAGGGGTCGTAGGTGGTGGGGGGTCGAAGCATTAGCTTTTCAGGCAGCCACATGGACCAAGTGTCTGAGGAAGTGCTCCTCTCGTACTGACTTCGAACAGTCTTAGATTGGGGTATTCGGGTTGGGGGCTGATAGGCACTGATAGGGTTCCATTGGGGCTTTGTAGGTGTTACGCTGAGTTTCGTAGGATCTATGTACCAGCCAAAATGGTAAACTGAGGCCTTAAGGAGAATAGGTACTTCAGGACCAAAGTATATACTAGGACCAATGTGCACATTATTTATGTGTGCATGGACCCTTATGCCCTCAAGGAAAGTCGAAGACTTGCAGGTGTAGGGTTTTCCAGGATGTATAGGGTCAGGGTGTAGGGTTTAGGAGGTGCATGTCATCGTTGTAAACAAATATATAAGGCGTTTTGGAGCAGCA
Source organism: Symbiodinium sp. clade A Y106 (assembly GCA_003297005.1). Classification (NCBI taxonomy): domain Eukaryota; class Dinophyceae; order Suessiales; family Symbiodiniaceae; genus Symbiodinium; species Symbiodinium sp. clade A. The sequence goes on along the minus strand of BGNK01002573.1, from coordinate 81,255 downwards.
CGTGGTCTTTCTTGGCTGTTGTGTGTGGCGAGCACGCGGCTATCTCCTCGGAGATAGCCTCTTGCTGATGCGGATAACCCTGACGGCCTGCACGATGTCGTCCCATTGTACCTAAACCCTAAACCCTAAACCCTGTGCCCTGGCGCTTGGAGTCGAAGAGATAACCCTAAGGGTCCAAGTACCTAATAATCATATACTCTCCTAAATATTGAGCTACATAACTACCAGGACCCTCCTTGTACCCTCAAATAGGGGTATATGGTCCCAAATAAGGGGCATTTAGGGTCTAATAGAGGGTAGATGGAGGGTCTAGGTACTATCCTAAACCCGAGTACCTGATTTTTGGGTCCTTTGGACCCTTAGGGTAAGGGAGCAGCTTGCCGGCCACGCCCCGGAAACGTTCTCGAGAATGAAGTATTGAGGCTTCACGTGCACAAGGGACTCTCGAAGGCACATCGAATGTGGCCGCAGTCTCACACCCCTCCCTCAACGGGTTCGCTTCGAACCTGGACGGGTTGAGCACGCTGTTGGCTTTGCAAGAAAACCTTGGCGGCTTTGCACGTGACCTTCTCCTCCGGAAGCCTGCAGGCTTTGCCATCACGGACGCACACACTCCATCTGCTGACGTGGTCGCCTGGATGCCCTGAAGACCGACTTCTGGTTTCTTTGTTTTATCACTGCTTGTCAGTGTTGATCCCTCATTGCAAACCTGAAAAGGGGTATGCAAAAGTAAGCCCCAGTGGGGTGCTGTTCTTAAAGCCACCTCTGGACGGTGTCTAAGAGGAGTGCCGAGATGGCACTATAGGCCGGGACTTGTGGACGATCGCCAACTGGTTGAGGACATTTTGAAGTAGGATAACTATAGTTATAGCCTATCTTAGGGGACTTGTTACCCATGAACCTCCCAGTATGGCTTTACAGTTCGAAGGTTTAGGCTTTTCCGAGCTTTCGGATTTAGGTATCAGAGGGTAAGGGTTCTCAATTCTGACTGCCGGAACTTTCGGACGGATTAAACCAAATCGAACAACAATCCTCAAACCTATCAGCTCTAAATGCCTGTCGAACTCTGGGCCGGAAACCTGAAATCCTGAAACCTAACCCCTAAAAGCCTAAAATCTATGGCGAAAATTGCACAACAGCTTGATACATGTTGACCCAACAAAGCTTGGAGCTTGAGCCGTTGAACCCCTGCAGTGTGTCTTTGCCACCTTAAGACATGAGTCCTCACAGCCCTCAGAGAGTAGAATAATGATGCTATGGGAGCCTGAACAACTAGATTGGGTTTTGGGGGTTAGCGTAGTATGTCTCCAATAAGGAGCCCTAAGGAAGACTATTTAGAAACTATTGGTCACTATTCCAGCTTCTAGAGTGGAAAGAACATGCCCTGAAACCCCAAACCCCTCAAACTCACCTGCCTATACTCTCCATTTGAGTTGCTGCTGCGAGTATCTTGTTGCCTTTCTGGAGGATCCTAAGCATCCCGAGGCCCTAAACCCTAAGCATAGTCAGGCTAACCAAGCGAAAGAACGACATGGGTGAGGACAGGCGAGCAGTGCGCATTTCGGCCTCCCGGAACAACAGCTCTGCCTGACATGCCCCTAAACCATATAGGGTTAATGGAGTTTGGGGTTTACAGGTTTAGGGTTAGGTGTTTTGGTTAAACTTTAAGCCCTAAATCATCGGACAAGGATCTGTTATGTTCTTAGTTCTGTTTTCTCTAAGGTTGATCACAAAGTAGTTGATTCGTACAAGATCTTAAAGCTCAAGTTTTCGAGACTTGCGATATTGTCGTTCAAGGTGTGAGCTGGCAACGCTGCGTATCTTTTACTTACGAAAGCAAGCAAACTCCAGATGCCGAAACTCAAGGCCCTAAAGATTGAATCCTATTCTCTCAGATCTTGGATAGTTAAGTTTAAGAATCAAACATTTTGGGTGCTTCGGGCAATTTCGGGTTGCGGTCTTTGCCCGAACCCCTAAACTAAAGACTCGAAACCCGGCTTGCAGCTGCTAGAACCTACTTTTTCAAAGGTCCCTCCCTTACAAGACATGCATATATATATATATATATAGATACAAACATGCATGCATACATACATACATACATACATACATACATATATATATATATACATACGTACATACACTATGCAAACCTTACAAAGCGCTGACGAGTACTTGGAGCCTCTGTGTACTGAGTCCACACGGTATCCCCCCCCCGGCTTTGTCGTTTACGGTGTTAGGGTTTAGGGTTTCCATAGCCGGCAATAGTCACCCTTTCCTTTATACTAGTTCTTCCCAAAACGAGAAAACCTGGAGGGCAGGTTGCTAGAAATTTGGATTTGGGTTTAGCAGTCAAGGGCTTATAGACTCAGTGATTAAGCCTCGTAGTTCGGTTCTCTACCAACCTCAATCCTGAATCCTAAGCCATAAATCCTAAACCCTAAACCCTGAACTCTAAACCCAAACCCTAAACCCCTTTCCTTCACAGAAGCTCTGAGCGGTGAGTATTTCAGGGAGAAAACCTCAAGTTCCGCGTCAGGGTTCAGATTTCCTTCCAGGCTTCCCAGTATAAGAGATGTAATATACGGGATCTAGAAGGTTTAGGGTTAGAATAAGGGCTCCTATAGAGCCTCTATAGGGTCTAGGGTTTAGGGGGGCTCAGGGCTTGCGGTTTAGCGTAGGGGTTTTGGGGTCGAGGGCATACAGGGAAGTAAGGGATGACTATTAGAGTAGGAATGCTGGACCGAACTAGATTTTTTTCAGGAACCTTCTTAAGCCCACATACCAGTGATCTAGGGGTAACTAAGCAACAGGTGTTCCCTCAGTAGGGTAACATAGTACAAACTAAACTCACTAACACGGGGTTTGCCCTTTGACGCCGTTTTTTGTGCAACATACCAACTCGAGAAAGCTGCCTCCTGCAGCAGCACCTCCTCTCCTTTGAAAGCATTCGTCCGCGGCCTGGACGATCGGGTGGTTTCTGCAGCACTACAGCGGCCACTCGGAACCTTGCCCGCAGCCGAAAAAAAAAACATATCATTTTCAGGGTTCCTTATCATGGCTTCTATGTACAACTCCTCAAAAAAGTAGGTATTTTTGGCAATTATAAGGTCAACCTACAGCCGGCCAGAAAGCCTGTTCCGAAAAACCCTTTGAAGACATTCTATGACTCAACTCCGAGACCGAGCCCTTCCAAAAAGAAGCCCTACTGCAAGAAACGAAAAGAGACACCAGCCGCCCTAAGCCCCTAAACTCTGTTAAACCCCAAACCCGAAACCCCCAAACCCTAAACCTCACCAGCCCTTCAAAATCCACGTCACCCTGACTTCGGGACCTTGAATAAGCCCCAAAGCCGGCTCAAGCCCACCATCTTAGGGTTTAGGGGGGTTCCTTTAAGGGTTCCATTAAGGGTTCCTTTTAGGGCTCCTGTAAGGGTTCCGGTTTCTTTATAAGGGTTCCGATAAGGGCTCCTTTAAGGGTTTCTTGAAAAGGTTTCCTTTAAGGGTTCGTTCCTTTAAAGGTTCCTTTAAAAGTTCCTTTAAGGGTTCTTCTACGCGTTCCTTTAAGGGTTCGTTTAAAAGGTTGCCTTTAAGGGTTCCAACAACATGTGGGTCATCAACTTGAACATCAACAAACCCTGCATCCACGAACCCTGCCCTGCAGTTCGCAGCTCCTGGAAGTAAGTCCAGTCGCACCAGATTTGTCTTTCTGGGGTAATTAGAAGAGGGCTGGTAGTATTCTGTCAGGAAACTTGAGGTGGTCTGCCGGATACAGGAGCTGCTGCTGGTTCAGTTGCTCAATCTCATCCCATGGATCAAAATAAAAACCCGCAGTAAGCGATCTCTCGTGGCAGCTGGTGCACCACGTCTGTTCCAGCCCAAATCGGGTCGTAATTGCCACCTGGTCATGAAGCCCGTTCTTCTCGAGGAACAATTCTCTGTCAATTCTCTGTAGCTCATTCCGCACACTGCTGTGGTGATGAAAGAGTGGCCGGGCACGGCTGATGCTAGCCCGTGCCTTGACCGGAATTGTCCTGCAGCCTCTGGAACGGAGGCAGTTCCTTCGAACGCCTGCCTCATGGGACAAGTAATGAGGCAATACCTTGACACCTCGGCGAAGGCACCTGCACGACTCCTTGCTTGCCACCTCTCGTCTTTCCAGACTGAGCAGCCTCTCACCACATCTTGCCACCTCTCACGTAAAGAAATATATGGCCGAAAGGCTCTATATGGACGGTTTAAGGTTTAGGGCTTCAGGGTTTAGGACTACCCAATCCCGTGGGGGGCCCTTGAATACAGTCCTTATGGCCTTTGATAGTGGGTATTTGGGTTTTACGGTTTCGCGTTTAGGGAATATTGGGGTTTGGCGTTTCCAAGCGTCTAATGTTTGAAGCTAAAGCGGCTGGTAGCAAAGGCAACCACGCAACAAATTTAGTTAGACACGCGAGGCATACCAACATGGCTTCAGAACCGGACAAGCGAGAAAGGAGTAAGGGCAGCCCCACACCTGCAAGCTTCATAAAGGATGAACATGCAAATCTTGCTTCTACCAGTCGTTGTTGTTCCTCTTCTTTGCAAATCAGCGAATATTGATAGGATCCTTTACGCAACCTACCACAACGAACCGTGAGGAGAGTATCGAATGGGTAATGAACCCCGAAACCCGAAAACTTCTGAGCCCGAAACCCAAGGAGCCCCCTAAAATACCTTGGCACCCGAACCTTTGCTAGAAAGATGCCCAGAGCCCTTCTACCATCTACAACCCCCCGAAATCCACTGAAATAGAATTCTAAACCATCAACCCCGTAGGCCCACATCACAAACCCCAAACCCCAAGCCCCGGACTTAAGCCAAAAAAGACAGACCCTAAACCCTAAACCCTAAGACAAGCCGGGGCTGAGACTGGGGGCAGCGGGAGAGGCTTTGGCCGTGCTGAATGAGCAGAACTTCGCCCAGTCGCCTAGGGTTTTAGGGTTTGGGGTTTAGGGTAGGGAACTGCAGCGGGTGTATACGACTCGAAATACATGGATCTAAAAATGTTCATAAGGTTTGGGAGTTTCAGCTTTTGGGTTTGTGGTGTTTAGGCTCTTTGGGGGGTTAATTGAGGTTTCAAGTTCAGCTAGCCGGACGCAGATACCCCGGAAGTAAGAGCATCGAAGGTGCAACGTTGTTAGTATCTCGGGTTTAGGGCCATAAGCCCGAAACCCCCAAACCCCAAAACCGAGCGAGTCTCCAGAGAAAACCCCTAGTACCGGTGCGAAGAGTAGAGTAGTTTACGGCTTAAGAACTCCAAACCTAGGCCCGAAACTCTAAAGCCTCAACCTCAATCCTAAACTCTGACTCAGAAGCTCAAATTCGAAGGTCGACTTCACAAGAAAAACCCGAGGTGAAGGACACGCGGCGTAGCACTTGACCGTGACCTACCAAAACCTACGTTTTTGCAGGACGGTAGGTTTCCTGTAAAAGGACTTCTTATATAAAATCATAATCCATAATCCGGGGTGTCTTGGACCTGGGAGATGCCGCCCGGAACCGAGGAAGACGATGCCGATGCTGATGCTGCTGCTGCCTCCTCCGCTTCAAGTGCAGCTAAGGAGATGCGGTATGCTTCGGCGTCTTCCTTGGCCTGTTTGTATTCCCGCGTGGCAAGCATTTGCTGTGTCACAGGTCTTGACCAGCCCAAGGACTCTGACACACCCTTGCTCCACCCCTTGAACAGGGTTTGCTGCTCGATATTTTTGATGCCCTTCCCGAAGCCCTTGTGGATGCCTGCTTCCATCCCAGCAGCGTAGTGTGCATCATCTCCACTCAAGGTTCAGGTACCCCGTAGACCCTATACCCTAAACACCAACATTTTAGGGCCCGCACGGTGTGTAAGCGGGATAACTATAGTCATAGCCTGCATTAGGGGACTTATTAACCCCGGTTCTAACTACTGTCGGATCCTGATAAGGAAACCCTGGCCCTATAACCCCAATATAGTAGGATCCATATTGAGAGCCCTATTATAATAAGGACTCAAGGTTTCTTAATCAGGTTCCTACATTTCCTAAACCCCAAAACCCTAAACTTAAGGCTTAGGCCGCCCACCTCCGTGGGTAGGCGGTGCTTAAGCCCCTCGACCTAGATGGCATAGAGCGACCCAATACGCCTGCCCGCCTCTCCACAGCCATGCAAACATAGATCCGGTAGCGGAGCAGGTTCTCTTCGGGACCAGTACTGGTCCCTTATAAATACCTGCCCTGCCCTGCCCTGCCTTGCTCCCTGCCCTGCACAAGCATAAAGAAATAGAGAAAACCATGGAATGAGTTCAGGTGCTAAACCCTAAAAGGAGTTGGTGGTTTGGCCCCCTTAGACGGCGTGGGGTGGGAGAATTACAAAAAAAAAACATCCATAATCAGGCTACGACGACCTTTCGTCATACGACGACACACGCGAAATTGCACTGTCGTAAAACATTTCCGCTTATGCGCCACTCTACGGCAAACCCTTATTCAACCTAAACCCTAAACCCAAAACCCTAAACCTCCAAGTACTGCCAGGCCGAGCTTCTCTGCTAAAGCCAAGCTATCAGGATGCCTCGGATCGACGGCTTGCGTTTAGGGTTTAGGGGTTTAGGGGTTACGGTTTAGGGTTTAGGGCTTACCTGAACCCACAAAACCTACCTGTTTAGGGTGGCTAATTATTGTTTCCTTCTGCAAACCCTTAAGAACCCTACAAAACCTACCCCTTTAGGGTTGCTTATTATAGTCTCCTAAGTCAAATTCTTAAGAGGGTAGGTTATCTGGGGTTAAGGTAGGGTTTAGCCAGGGGGGAAGGTTCCCTCAACGAAGGTCCCAAAAGATGTTTAAAGTATGGTACGTACTCCAGAGCCCAGAAGCCCGGTTCTTACATGATCAGCTCCCAAACTTTATTCAGCGGTTACAACAAATCTCACAAACAACAACTGGCAGAGCTGCTAAAGGTCGAGAACTTGTGTTGAAGAATACCTTTGCTGCATGCGTGTGCTTCCCGAGCATGCTGTAGCCAAAGGTGATTGGATTATGATTGGGATCATGGTGATCATTTCTATTACCGTCACTGCCGCAGTACCTAAGCCCTCCTAAGGTGTGGGCTCAAGGACTTATTGAGGATTCTACCTCCGATTGATGTCGAAGCCAATGAACGGACATTGCTATAATGTTAGCACTTCCGGAGAAGGACACCCGGTCTGCGAAGTTCATGGTCGAGGTTTCTGGTTCGGCGAAAGCAATGAATGATGAACCCTGCAGGGTTGAAGCAGAGCCCTGCACAGTTCCTCGCATCTGCAAGTTGTGGATTCCGAAGTCGGGAACCCAGCCTTTATCTTAACTATGCTTTGTCTGCACATGCACTTCTAATGAACTAAGAATAACTAGAAGGTGGGCTGCGGATGATCAGTGCCTCCTATGGACGTGAGGACAATACTTGTCCAACTCTGTGGCCGTGGCACTCGGCATGGCCTGCGGATGCCCGAAAGCTGAACGGCTGCGATGCATCATAACCCGACATTCCGAAAGCCCTACACCCATAGCCTCTGAACTCTCAACCCTAAACCCCTCAACCCTAAACCGCTACCTCCTTACCCTAAACCATATACCCTAAACCTCCCAGCCCACGAAAAGTAAACCCTGAACCCTTGCAGGGCTCTTGCTTCACTGCTCGCGACCCAGAAAAAACCGTTCCAAACCCTTACACTGTCCCTGTAGAACTGGTATAAACCCCACTCTACCCAATAAAAACCTAGACTCCCGACCCCTAAACCCTTATAACTCTAAACCCCTAACCCGTTGAAAACCGAAAACCCCCTAAACTTTAACCCTGAACCCTAAACACGAAACCCTAAAACCCTAAAACCCTAAACCCTAAAACCCTGAACCCTAAACCCCAAAACCCTGAACCCTAAACCCTAAAACTCCAAAACCCGAAAAAACTCCTAAAACCTAAAACACCCGACCGGGCCGAGCCGCGAGGGGCTTAGCCCAGTTTGTCTTCGCGCTCGGCGCAGTGTAAACTCAGCCAAGGAAAGTCGGCCGGCGGCCTTCGCTTAGGGTTTTCGGGGTTTGTAGGGTTTAGGGTTTAGGGGTTTAGGGTTTCGGGCTTTAGGGCTTTAGGGGTTGAGGGTTTGGGGTTTATAGGGTTTAGGGTTTAGGGTTTGGGGTTTAGGGTTTTAGGGCTTTCGGGGTTTAGGGTTTGGGGTTTATAGGGTTTAGGGTTTGGGGTTTGGGGTTAACGATTAGTTGACTGCGTGTGCGTTGGGGGAATAGAAGCAACACACACGCAGAACGTTCGTGTCAGTCCCACCCCAGACCACCCAGCTCATAAGCTTTAGGTGGATGGACTGGATGGTGGAATGGAGGGAACACCCATCAAACTCTGGCCTTCAACTCTGAGCAGACTCCAAACTCTGGCCCCACACTCGGACTTGGATCCAAACCCATGACAGGGTTTGGCCTGGCAGAGCCGAGACTCGGACTCGGACTCTCCAGTCTCTGACTCAAACTCCAGCCCAAACTCTGACCCAGACTCTGGCCCCAAACTCTGCCCCAGACTCTAGACTCTGGCCTCAAACTCTGACCGAAACTCCAGACTTTGACCCCAAACTCTGACCCAGACTCCAGACTCTGACCCCAACACTCTGACCCCAAACTCTGACCCAAACCCTGACCCAAACTCTGAAACAAACTCGAGCGATTCCATTTCTAGGGTTTGAGGTAAGTAAACACTTACGAGGGCCACCATGTGGAAGAGCTTTGGCGTTCCTGTTGGAGTTTGAGATCCAGCCGGTCTCAAACTCAACGTTACGTGCAAATGGCCTAGGCAAGCTCGGGAGTAAGTAATACCCCTCGGCATTCCGGTCCGCCTAAGTCGAGGGGCTTTAGGGGTTTAGGGTTTGGGGCTTATAGGGTTTAGGGTTTAGGGGTTTAGGGGTTTAGGGTTTAGGGTTCAGGGTGTAGGGCAGCCTTAGCTTAGGATTCCTAGCCTTGGTTTAAAAGCTTAAGATCATATCTGCCTGTCAGTTTTAGAGCTACACCCTACAATTCTTAGCCCTAGACCCTGAACCGATACCCTAAACACCATGATGTAGGGTTAGGATCCACCGGTACGTGTATGGAGTTTCGATCTTGCGGCTTATCTGTCTATGGTTGGAGCAGTAAGGCTCAAATACTTTACCCTAAGGGTCCAAGTACCCAAATGTCATATACTCTCAAAAACAGCAACCTGCAGAACTACTATCTTAAACCCGAGTACCAAATGATTGGGTCCTTTGGACCCTTAGGGTTAGGCTTATGTTAGAGGTATTACGCTTAAGATTGAGCCAGAGAAGTATCGGATTGGGGCTGATCTTCAAGTGGGCTCCAAGCTTGGCTGCCAAACTGTCTCATCTGCTGCTGGAATTCGTCTGATATTTCACATTTGCTGCCCCCAAAATGCTGATTGGCATTTCCAGGGGTCCCAGAGTTCAGGGCCGAGAGTGGCAAACACGGCTTTGCTGGATTGTCGTAGGTATGTGCAACGGGAATATGCATGACTGGAACCATTGCAGTTATTTGCAGGTGCGCACGAGAAGCACCCTCACCTAAGAGAGTGCCCACCGTTGATCATGGCGAAACGCTGAACCCGCAGCCGTAAATCATTCAACGTTTAACAGTTAAACGTTGAGTAAAAGATTCAAAGCCTTTACCCATCAGTCCATACGGAGTCAACAGCCACACTGAACCCCAACAGCATCCAGGGCACCTGCAAAACACGGGCAGCTACCAAAGTGAACCGAGGCGTAGCATAGCCTTGGCTGCCGTGGAGCCAAATGAAGGGGTTGACGTGTTTCAGGGCCGCACGGAGATCTGATAACCCGCCATTTTAACCTGAAAGGGTGTTTATTGTAGGGGCTTGGTCACGGCAAGTGAAACCCAGATAACGAGATACCTTCAACTCAATCAATAGCCTTGACATTGCTAGGGATCATAATTTAGGAATCGTGTTAATTTAAGGGTCCATAAAACCAAATAGTATATACCCTGGCCCTAAAACTCGCTAAAGTAGTCTCTACATAGGTACTTTGGGGCCAAAGTATATACTACATGGGTATATGGGCCCTTAGGGTTTGGATCACATCTCAGGTAACGGGGTGTATTCGTCGGGGTTCTACATTAAATCGACTGGAAGCTGCCCTTGAACCAATAGTCCGGAAGTCATCCAAAGCTCCCGAGCGCAAAAACCCACTTCACTGAACCTATTCACTTGTGATACATGGGTTGATAGTTCACGGCTCATCGTTTAGGGTACCCCAGTTCGTGCTGTGTTGCCTCACGAGGTTTTGCATGGTTGTTACTCAACAACCTGTTGTTGTGAGCAGCTCGAACACCGACAGGTTGAGTTGCTTGTGCCTCAACTAACGAAGCCCTAAGCCCCAAACCTGACGTCCTGAACCCCGAGCCTACGCCCCAGGCCCTAAACAATACACAGTAGTCCCATGCCTAAACCCCTAAAGCCCTACACCCCTAACAAATCCTTGAATCCTGAAATCCCAAACTCCCAAACGCCCCTACGAGCCCAAAGACACCAGTTTCAAGTTTAGTCCCCCTGTCCCAAGAAACCCCACTCCAAAAGCCTACTTAACCTACTTGTTTTGTAGTGTCCCAATGCTAGTCTAATATAGAAGTTATCGGGTCCAAACAAAACAGTATGTTTTGGTAGGCAAACTCTATGAAGTTACTAAGAAGAGTACTAAGAAGTGCAAGGGGCCGACTCCATCGAAGCGGCTTAAACAGTCCTTCGACGAAGCGCAGGGATTTTCTTTTATTTCCTATACGGGTTTCCTTATGGGAGCACTAAAGGGACCTATAGGGGTTCTTATGAGGGGATTGAGATTTAAGGTTTTAACCAACGCACTATAAGTGTTCCAAGGGTTCTATACTAAGGGACTAGAAGCAGGGTTCCTTTGAGGGTTCTGTAAGGGTACTATCGGGGTTTCAGGGTTAAGAGTTTCGGGGGCCAAGGTGAAGTAGAATGTAACAGACGCGATTGTTCTTCGGGACTTCCGGATTTTCTAGATGTGTTTCGGGCATTGAGGGGATTGTAAACCCTTTAGTTGGGCTCCGTGGGTTTGTAAGTGCCGTTCTGGCTTTTAATGTTACTGTAGGTCTTGAAACTCTATCTTTTCAAAGGCTTGAGTTGGCTCTAGGCCAAGTTAGGGTCATTGCGTGAGATCTGAAAGGCGTTCAGCTCGAGAGTTCATTGCAAGAAGTGGGAGATTTTCAAATTTCACAGCCTTACGGTACCTACTAGAGAACAGAGCTGTGAATGGAACCTCCTCAATGACTCACACTCGAATATCAAGGAAAGCAGTTTTCGGCTCCGTCAGAGCTTCGTGTCGGTCTCAGAAGCCTCGAGCCCCTTGTCCCTGCAAACCCAAAACATCTAACCCAAAAAAAATCCCAGGTAAAACCCCCTAAGGGTCCAAAGGACGCAATACTTAGGTATTCGAGTTTGGGATAGTCATCATGTAGGTTACTATTTATTGAGAGTATATGAGAATTGGGTACTTGGACCCTTAGGGACCATAATAAGGAACCCTAAAAAGGTATGTCTGTTCGGCTACAGGTATACTCTGAATGGTTTTTGGCCCTAAACCCTAAACCCTAAAACCCTAAACCCTGAAGCCCTCCTTGGGCTAAGCCCTAGACTCTGAACCGTACTAAAGCGAAGCCCTTCTGAAAGGAACCCAATTCAAAATCCCTAAAGCCCTGAACCTTTAAACCCTATGAAGCCTAAAGCCCTGGGTGAACCCTATAAAGCCTTCCTTTTTTAAGATTCCCTGTTATGACTTCCTGATATAAGTTCTCAAAAAGGTAGGTTATTTGGGGTTAAGGCAAGCCCTAAACCCTACAACCCTAAAACCCTAAACCCTAAACCCTGTACCCTGAAACCCTGAAACCCTAAAAGCCATAAACCCTAAACCCTAAAACCCTAAACCCTGAACCCTAAGACCTTAAACCCTATCCCTAAGGCTCAAAATGGCCCAAAAGCCTTATATAGTATGGTCTTTGGGCCCAAAAGCCTTAATATATGAGTCCTTAGAGCCTTAGGGTAAAACGGAAAAACCCTAGCCCCTCGACCCCATGAAGCCTTGCTTTGCAGCCCGAGATTCGGCCGCTTCGCGTGCGCGCCCGGCCGTGCAGAGAAGAGCTGCCAGATTCGATGCAGTCCTGGGTTTAGGGTTTAGCGTTTAGGGTTTGGGGGTTTAGGGTTTAGGGGTTAGAGTTCAGGGGTTCAGGGCTTAGGGTTTGGGGGTGCGCCAAGTGTTCTTTCTTCAGTGACTGGCACATCGTTCGGAGCCTTCCGGTCGTGGGTTCCTTTCTTGAAAAGCCTTCTAATGCAGCTTCGGACCGGTTACGAGCATCGACTCGGGTCACATGTTTTCAAGTGGCATTGCAAATGACCATTGAGTTAGGGTTTAGGGTTTAGGGTTTAGGATTTGGGGGTTTAGGGTTTGGGGGGTTTAGGGGTTTAGGGTTTCAGGGTTTACTCGGAGGTTCCTTTCCGGGATCTATAAGGTTCTATGAGGGCTCTAATTTGGAGAAACATGGGTAGTTAAAGGTGGAGTTATACGTCCCTTAATACAGACAGTATGGTACTCCTGCTTAAAATATTATAAACCTACTTAAAACTATCCCTGAACCTCCAAGTAGGCCTTACTTGGAGGATCATGGGACTTAGTAACTAAGTAGGGTAAAAAACGAAGTAACGATGGATATACTTACTTGTAACTCCAATCTAGGAACTTATAACCTTACTTACAAGATCCTCCAAGTAGGGTTCACCGCTTCGGGTTTTAAGTTTTCACCCCAAAGGCCCTCTAACAGAGCCCTTATGGCCATCAAGAGTGGGTTTTTATTTGGGATATATATATATATATATATATATATATATATATTTTAAGGGTAGTTGCGGGGTCTAGGCAGAGCCGTCTACATTAGGGTTTGCAGTTTATAGGGTTTCAGGTTCAGCGTCTAGGTTTTACGGTTTAGTTGTAGGGTTGAGGGTTAAGGGATTTAGGAACCAGGGCAGCAGGGCTTTGGGTCGGGGTTTAAAGGTTTGGGGTTTAGGGTTTAGGGTTTGGTTTGGGTTTGGGTTGTTAGGTTTGAAATGGAAACCGGGAAGGGAGCTACTACACCATACCGGGCCTGCTGTCAAGGGAATCTCTTAGGCTGATGTTCGCTTACTGTAAACCCTAAACCCTGAAACCCCTAAAACCCCTGAACCCTACACCCTAAAACCCCTCAACCCTAACACCCCTGAACCTTACACCCTAAAATCTAAAACCCCTAAGCCCTAAAACCCCTAAAACCCCTGAACCCTACACCATAAAACCCCTCGACCCTAAAACCCTTAAACCCTAAGCGGGATAGAAACTTATGGGATTCGGCATCAGCCTCCAGGGCTTACCGTAACACCTTGCAAAGCATATTTTTCAAGCAAGGTACGAACAAATCTTTCAATCTAGAAGTAAGATGTGGTGAACTGATGGGGGGATGCGAAAACCCTGCCGGCCCATGTGCCCAAATTGAACATACTTTGTTATGCCCTAAAGCACCAATAGGGGCTACTGTTCAGGCCAAAGTATATCCTATTTGGGTACTTGGACAAGCATGCAAGCTGATCGCGACGGTTGCGACATTCACAACCGTCGCAAATCACGCGAGGACTGCATCCTGAAAATACCCTAGACTCAAAGGGATGAAGTATGCTTGACAGTTTAAACAACCCTCAAGCCTCAACGCCTTGTCCTAGAGATGTGAAACCTCAGAGACTTAGAGCGTACAGTCAATCGCGCCAGAACACGACAAATCTCTCACCTATTAACACCATTATTCCAACCCAGTATGTTGCTCGAAAGTGTCTTAACGCCCCAAATCAACACCCCTTAAACTCTATAAACCCCGAATCGTAAAGCTTTGTTGATAATGAGTGTCGCAGTGTCGCTTTAGGGGCCCGAAGCAGTACCTTGCACTCACCCTACGCCCTCAACCCAAAGACTCCGAAACCGCTTAACGAACGACTATTCTGTTGCCATACTAAGCGTCTGTAAGTATGTTGCGGGGTCTATTCCTGAATCTAGGGGCTTGGGAGTCTCAAAACATGACGCCACAAGTGATCTTACTCCCTGCAGTTTTGGCTTTGCAAGCAGACGTCCGCCAGTCACGCCGTTCAGAAAATGCCGGCGTACAAATCCAAGGCAACAACTTAAACAATAACAACAACAGCAGCAAGGTGTCTAGGGTTTAGATCCGTTTAGGTCCAGGTTACGGGATGCACAGGTTTGTAGGGTAGAACCGCAGCAACAACCACAACAAAGGCCACAATCCTGTCGGACACGCCACAGGGATCAGAAGTTCGATCTGTCCGAACTAATAAGCCCAAGGGTCCATGCACCTATATGCTGTATATGTCTTGACCTGAATGCAACTATATAGGAGCGGCTTTTCTGCCTAGGTATATACTATTCTGCATATGTATAAACATGTGTATACCCACATATATATATATACATATATATATATATATATATATACATTTACAAACCATATGGGCACATGGACGCTTAGGGAAAGTTTCGGGCTTTAGGGCGGATGAGGCAGTACCCAGATCCCAGACTGCTCACTTCAGACCCAATATTCTGTGTCAGACAACACATGACGGGGTCTGGGTAAGTAAGAAGTGGGGCGATCATCTTTGTGATGTCACTGTGACTTGCTCGATTCGTGACTCAAGGCTCAAGATCACTCCAACCTGTTTTGCTCGACGGTGCGATGTTCGGGCTGAATGCACATGCAAGCTGGCTTGTGTCAAGCTCAAGGAACCCGACGCAGCATGCAGCATACCCGAATCCTCTCAACAGGCGTGAATGATGAACACAAGGCAACACTATCTGCAATTGGGTGTTCGGCAATGTTGGCCTTGAGTCTCGATTGGAGTGCCGTGTGGGCGGCTTTCAAACTGAATTAAAGTCCCTTCTGAGACCAGACTTGAGACAACTACCCACGTAGACTGCAGCACTGCTACTTGGTTCCCAGAGAGCCCAGTGCGCCCCGAATGCAGGAATCTGCCACCAATCGTAGCACGAAGGCTTCGACCGCTTGACTCTAGGAATCCGGAACTTTCTGAAAATACGAGACATAGTGACATAGTGTAGACACTGCACAGTAGGAAACCCGCATTAGGGTTTTATAGACATGATGCGGTAAGGGTTCCGAATGCTTACAGCATCCTGCTTCCTTCGGGGCTCTTGGACTCTCTGAACCCAGAGGGTCCATATACACTATTTATGGAATTAGGCCCCAAAAAAACCATCCCTGTTTTGGTTTTGGGGACCTAATTCCATAATGGTAGTGTATGTGGGACCCTCTGGGGAATTGATACTTAGCCTGCACCAAAAGATCCCCCGCCTGCTGGGAAGCTGTCTGCAAAGCAAAGGTAAAGCTACTAGATCAGCACAGGCAAAAACATATCACCGGCTGAATGTAATGTGCGAATCTTCATGATTAGAAGTGTAATCTTTACGGTTCATGACTCCTCGAATATGCAGCACAACCCCGAAGCCCTGTTCGAATGGTGAAGGCTCTTATGCTACAGGTCTCAGGGGCTGCATCCATTGGAGCCTTGTAGGTTTGTGGTTCAACGTGTAGCCTTTAGTTAGGGTTGAGGCTTGGGAAAGTTTAGGGTTTGGGGCTTAGGGTTTAGAGAGCATCTTGACTTTGATCGAGGCTAAGGACGAGATGTAAATTTCGCAGGTTTGGAGCTTAGCTCTAAATTCTGATGCCTGCAGGTGCATTGAAGTGAAGTCCAGAAGGGTTCAAAACGGGCTTAGGAGCCTTAATAATTTGAATAGGGTTTGGGTGATGCAACATATATACTATTATAGTGGAATGACACATGAGATCACGGAAACTTGTGAAATGGTGTTGGTAATTTAATTCAGGCTCTATATTTTCGGGCATAGCCCCTCTCATACACCTATCCCAGCACCCAAACCCTAAACCCTAAACCCTGAACCCTAAACCCTAAACCCTAAACCCCTAAACCCTAAACCCTAAACCCTGAACCCTAAACCCTGAAACCCTCAGTCTATGAGGCACTGGACCACCAAATCCAAGCGGCCGCCACTACGAAGCAAGCCTCGTCAGCCTGTCCTTAACCCCAAAGAACCTTCCCAGACCTTCCAAAATCCCTTAATTAAGGAATATACCCTAAATTATAATAGGATCCCAATATGATTTAAGGTATATTCCTTAATTAAGGGATTTTGGAAGGTCTGGGTTTGAAAGGGTTTAGGGGTGTTTAGGGTTTAGCCAGGAAATCACAATAGGGAGCCCGGAAAGAGAGGTAGACCAGAAAGGCCCTCAGGGTCAATGTACCCAATAGGGTTCCTTCATGGGTGGCCTTTGAGGGTTCTGTAAGGGTGCCATAAGGGGTTGGGGGTTTAAGTTTAAGGGGTCCATGTACCCACATCGTACATACTTTGGCCCCCAAGTACCTATATAAGGACTGTGACTATTCCCAGGCCAAAGTATATACAGTTTGGGCACATGGACCCTTAGGGCCTTAGAGGGTATCTCAAGAAAAAATGGTTGCTCGGAGTTTGAAGCTTAAGGGTTACCTCGGGAACCCACAACCCTCTTGCTTGAAGCTGCCATTTGGGGATCAGATAGGTGTCCATTGTCACACCCATACAAAGGGGTTTGCGTGCGACATAGCCGGAACTATTTCGGGCCGCAAGATCCACAGGGGCAGGGGCGTGAATTCAGCTGCCGACATATAACGGATGGAATCGAAAATCACACCCTTAAGCAAGCCTGCCATTGAGGGTGAAGGGCGTCTGGGACTCAGGGTGGCTGCAATCAACATATACATCCACATACATACACACACATATATATATATATATCTGTGCGTGTATATATGCGTATACAATGTTCATATTTCTTGAACTTACCACGGATAAGATCACCCATCATTTTAGGACTAAGGGCTGTAACGCATAACTTCGTCAAACTACTATAGGGCTACGGCTCGAGTTGAGGCTGCGGCGTGCCTAAATGGTATATACTTCGGCCTTCAAGTAGTCTCTAAAGCTCTAAGGCCACACCGTATGTACTATTTGAGTACATGGACCCGTTGGGTAACTTGTTTGAAGACACCTTGGAGGCGTCTTGTGCTTGGAAAGACCTTCCGATTTGCGTGTGCATCTACAAAGCTTGGCTTAATGACAACACCCATGCACGAATCAAATAATCTAGGGGACCTAACAATCAAAATATGGCTTAAGGTGCATTAAGTACAGGGCAGGATAATGGGATACTAAAACTCTTCATTGTTTGCGCCATCGCGCAGGGGAGCCATTCACCTCCGGAGGCTTGTGATGGGCAGCCATAACATAGGCCTGAAACAAGTTCCTATTCTAAAAAGCACGCTTCGGACAGACTCCGTCATGTTCCGCTGGGTCCAAGGTTTTAGGCATCAGGGACGCCACATCTGCCAGCCACTGCCAGCTAGTCTTGCCAGTACAATAGTTTGCACCAGCAACTAAATTACTGCTACTATGTCAGCTACTAGCTTCGTGACTATACTTCCTAAAATAGGTCTTATCAAGTCCTTATTATAGGTATTAAGGGCCCCTAGCCCACTCCCCCTACCCCCCTAAGGGTCCTCATGAATACAGCTGGGATCTTTCTCATTCTCCGCGGACCCTGACGGACTGCCATTTGCGCTCGCCGCGCGTAATTAGCCGGCCTGCCCTATATGACACAGCTGGCAAAAAGTAACCCTAACCCTAAGGCTCTAAGGACTCATATATTAAGGCTTTTGGGCCCAAAGAACATACTATATAAGGCTTTTGGGCCATTTTGAGCCCTAGGGGAAAGTGACCCTAAGGGTCCAAGTACCTTATAATCATACACTCAAAAATAAAAACCTACATAACAGTTATAAGTAGGGATATAAGCAGGATAACTGTACTTAAAGGCTATCCTACGGGACTCATAACCCCAAATATAACTACCCATGAACCTCCAAGTAGCTACCTTTTTTGCGGGGGTGTCATGGTCCTCCTGAGCCTTCGTAGGTACTTAGTTGAGGGGTGAAGTCAAGGGTGGGTGTGAGACCTAGGAGTGTTTTCGGAGGTGCCAGCAGCTGTAAACGCCAATTAAACCCTAAACCCCAAAACCCCAAACCCCCAAACTCCTAAACCCTAAACGCTTAGGTGCCAGCAGCTGTATTGCAGCCCGGCGTGACTAGACAGCTTTTCTGTCCGCCGCTGCTGTCTGGCCTCTGTACATCATGCCGGAGCATCGAAGGTCAGAGAATCGTAGAACCCCAAACCCTAAAGCCCTAAACCCTAAAACCCTAAACCCTATAAACCCTATAAACCCTAAAGCCTAAAACCCTAAAACCCCAAAACCCTAAACCCTAAACCTTGAACCCTATGAAGGGTTTGCGGATGAAGCCAGAGAAGCCCAAACTCCCAGAGCGCCTGACTCGGAGCCCCAGGTCCCACCCTAAACTCTAAACCCCTAAACCCTAAAAACCCTAAATGCTAAAAAAACCTAAACCCTAAAAACCCTAAACCCTAAAGCCCAAAACCCTAAAGCCCAAAACCCTAAAAACCCTAAACCCTAAAAACCCTAAAAACCCTAAAGCCCAAAACCCTAAAAACCCTGAAAATCTCTAAGCCACTATACCCTAAACCCCTGAACCCTAAACCGCGGAACTCAAATCTCGAAGCCGGGGAAGCCTCAGCGCTCTAGCCTTTAGCCCCAGGGGTCCAAGTACCTAATAATCATACACTCTCCAAAATCCTAACCTACATAACTACTATCCTAAAATCGAGTACCTAATTATTGGGTCCTTTGGACCCTTGGGGTATTGGGTTTTGGGGTTTAGAGCTTTAGTGTTTTACGGTTTAGGGTTTACGGTTAAGGGCTTTAGCGTTTTGGATTTAGGGCTTTGGGTTTTAGTGTTTAGGGTGTCGGGGTTTTACGGTTAGGGTTTGGGGTTTAGGCCTTGAGGGTTTTGGAGTTCAGGGCTTTAGGGTAGAGGGGCATGGCAGCCATGGAAACCTCGGTCAAAGCCGGAAATCCGAAACTTACACACCACCGAATGCCTCAGGCCGAGTCAAACCCCGGGTTTAGGGCTTAGGGCTTTAGGGGTTTAGGGGTTTAGGGGTTTAGGTTTAGGGTTTAAGTTCTCGACACGACTTGCGGGGTCTCCAAGAGTAATAAGCAGCCAACCCTCGCATTCATACGCTTCATATACACGTTGCACCACCCCAAAGGTGTTCAATCCTAGCTGCACCCTAAACCCTAAAACCCTAAACCCTAAACCCTGAAACGCTAAACCCTAAACCCTAAACCCCAAACCCCAAACCCCAAAACCCCAAACCCTAAACCGCTAGCTGCATGACCCTTAAAACCCCGAGCTTCTCGGCTTCTCTACTACAGGGCAGAGAAGCCCGAACCGTTGTGAGATCGCAGCTTCGAGGAACGAGCCAGCGCGGCGATGTCGGGAGAGAAACCTGGTTTAGGGTTTAGGGTTCAGCCTTTAAGGTTTAGGGTTCAGCCTTGAAGGTTTAGGGTTTAGGGTTCAGCCTTGAAGGTTCAGGGTTTAGGGTTCAGCCTTTAAGCTTTAGGGTCTCATTGTTCAGGGTTTAGAGGTTTAGGCCAGCAGCGTTGTGCTTAGGTATCCCCTCCATCGCAGTCCCGTTTCCTGGGTCTACAATTTTGAGTTCCGAACCGTTTGATCGGGACATAGGGAATCCTAAACCCTAAACCCTAATGCCCTATAGTAGAAGCCGGAAAGTTGGAACATCTTTAGCCTCATGCCCTTAAAGTATAGTACAGGGAATCCCAGCAAGCGTGCTACGTGGAGCAGGGTTTTGGGTTGGGGTTTAGGGTTTAGGGTTTAGGGTTTAGGGTTTTGGGTTTAGGGTTTAGGGTTTAGGGTTTAGGGTTTAGCAGTGGCATGCTGCAGAATGCAGTGGACCCAAGTAGTTGGAAGCTAGACGTGCTCTTGTTCGCTAGAAACCCCGAACCTTAAACCCTGCAGTTTGCTTCGAAGGCCTTCGACGGTACTGGATTTGGGGCTGGTGGAGTGAACCATAAAGGCGAATTCTTACCCAAAGGCTCCATGTACCTTTGTAGTAGATACTTAGGCCTTAAAGGGGTCCCTATACAGGTACTTTAAGGCCTAAGTATCTACTATATGAGCCACGGTCAAAATTACTGGCTTGGCGAAGGGACATTGATCTTGGGGTTATCGTTTTTCTCGTGTCCCCTATCGTTCTGCAGATCAAACCCAATGTTAGGATAAGATTGTCNTAGCTGCGTTATCGTTTTTCTCGTGTCCCCTATCGTTCTGCAGCTCAAATCTCGATTTATGTTTATCTCATGTCCGCTGTAGACTAACTCTGCTCTTCCATAATTTTGACGGCCGCTCATATGGGTACATGGAGCCTTAGGGTTAGTATGAGACCCGAACAAGTGAAAGTCACTGAATCCTAAACCCTAAACCCCAAGACCCCAAAACCCCAAACCCTAAACCCTAAACCACTAAACTTGGAACAGCTCGCTCCAAACAAGAGCCACACCCAGGCCACCGATAGGATGAATCCCTCTTTTTTCAATGACCGGGCCCTGAAAAAGTTGAAACCTTCACAATAGACCAAATAGATCAGGCCAGCAAGATTAAAGTTCTCCCATTGGCCAAGTAAAAGCCCTAATTCAGGGTTTAAAATGGTTCAGGGTTCAAGAGAGACTCCCACCACTCTCGGTGAAACCGGATCTCATATCGGAGCCTGAAAATCAGAATCCTGTTTGGGGCTAGATAATCATACTTATACGAAATTATAAGAAGGAAGCCCCTGAATAAAAGTATATACAGTAGAAGCTAGAAAGTTGGAACATCATTAGCCTCATGCCCTTAAAGCAAAGTAAAGGGAATCCCAGCATGAATCATCCTAAATCGATGTTCCAACTTTCTGGGGTTCACTATACTGGATGGTTTGCAGGCCGCTGCTCTAAGCGCTTCGGGCTTGGGTTTTCGGGCCTTCAGAAACTGGACTTTGAAGTAACCAGGGAGAAAAAAGTATAGACTTTTATTTCATAATGGTTCCTTTAAGGAACAGGTACCAAAAACAAGTATTCAAGTATGGTACTCCAAACCCAGGGAAAGCTCACCCCTAAACCCCAAACCCCTAAACTCTAAACCGCTGGCAAGCCGCAAAGGAGCTCTGACAATGAAACCCTTCTGCGGGTCGAGAAATTAGTCAGAAATCGCTGGATAGCTTGCCTGACTTCGGAACCCCTCCTGAAAGTTAAACTTTTAGCCTCCCTATATTTGTTCATATAATACAGAAGCCCCAAAAGTTAAAGTCCTAAGAGCCAACCTCAGAAGAACGCCAAGATGTTGGAGGTGTCCTAGTCCTACACCTCCTATAGACTCATAACCCTTCACCGGCAGATCCTGAATGAACTTGCATTGATCCCGTACAGCAGGAAACCCCAAACCCTAAACCCTTACATAAGCCCTAAACCCTAAACCATAAACCCCTAAACCCCTAAAGTAGGTATCCTTTTCCAAGACCTGAGCCCCCGAACCCTCTGAATTCCCCTTCCTGCCCGTAATTCAAGGACCCCGACAGAAGGAACCCCCATCCTTCAACAATAACTTGCAGAGCCGTGCCTGAGAGTTGTGAACCCGTGAGTGACATCGTGCGGCTAGGATTTGCGCCTGCAGATTTCGTAGAAACACCATAAAATCACCCTTTATTTTCTGGTGTGCTCTACGGGCCACCATAAGGTCTCCGGGTAGACTTCGGGATTTTAAGCTTTTGGGATTTTGGGGTTCGGCTCGCAGGACTGTCGAGAAATGGAAGTCGAGTGATGATGACGATGATCATTTTGACAGTTTAGGGTTTGGGCTCCCTTTTAAAGGGGTCTATATAAGGGGTACTATAAGATGATGAGCATGATGATGGAAACGATGATGGTGGTAGTTGTCGTTGTCGTCGTCGTCGTCGTCGCTCTCGTCACCGTCGATCACTGTCGTCATTATTGTCGTCGTCGTCATGGTGATGTGGCGAGCTTTGTGCTTAGTTCGAAAAACACGCTGAAGAAGGAACACACATTTGGGCATGCGAGTAGACTTAAGCTGGCTTAAACCGCAAAAAAAAAAGGAACAGGTTTGGGTTGCCTTGCCGCTCGTGTTGGCGTGAGTTGGGAGAGAAAGAAGGGAAAGTCTTCCACTTGAGGCTTTTGCAGCTCATCGTCATAGTGCGATGTACTTGACCTTGTCGCAAGATACTGTCACTACTACGTGCGGCAAACCCCAAACCCTAAACCCTAAAACTAAACCGTGGGACGTGAACGCCTACACCCAGAACCTGTAGAATAAGGCCTGACCACTGGAGCCTTGGCATAACCACCCAAACGCAAAGCCACGACTGCTAAATCATGAACTCTGTCCGCCCCTTGCCCTAACTCTAAATGAGCCACGGTCAAAATTACTGGCTTGGCGAAGGGACATTGATCTTGGGGTTATCGTTTTTCTCGTGTCCCCTTCGTTCTGCAGATCAAACCCAATGTTAGGATAAGATTGTCCGGATTGGCTCTTTTGGATGGATGGGAAATCCTAGAGGTGCTTGGTGTTAGCACAACTTTAGTACTGGAAATGCCTTGTNTCGTTCTGCAGATCAAACCCAATGTTAGGATAAGATTGTCCGGATTGGCTCTTTTGGATGGATGGGAAATCCTAGAGGTGCTTGGTGTTAGCACAACTTTAGTACTGGAAATGCCTTGTTTGGGGTCGTGGCTGGATTGTGCTTGGTTTTAGTACAACTTTACTACTGGAAATGCCGCGTTTGGCGTTCTGCCTGGATTGCGCTTGGTTGTAGTACAACTTTAGTACTGGAAATGACTTGTTTGGGGTCCTGGCTGGATTGTGCTTGGTTGTAGTACGAAATTAGTACCGGAAATGACTTGTTTGGGGTCCTGGCTGGATTGTGCTTGGATGTAGTACAACTTTAGTAGTGGAAAAGCCTCGTTTGGGGTCGTGGCTGGATTGTGCTTGGTTGTAGTGCAACTTTAGTACTGGGCTTGACTCGTTTGGGGTCCTGGCTGGATTGTGCTTGGTTATAGTACAACTTCAGTACTGGAAATGACTCGTTTGGGATGTTATAGTACACCTTTAGTACTGGCAATGCCTCGGTTAGGGTCCTGGCTGGATTGTGCTGGGTTGTAGTAGTACAACTTTAGTACTGTAAATCCCTCGTTGGGGTCCTGGCTGGGTTGTGCTTGGTTGTAGTACAACTTTAGTACTGGAAATGCGCCGTTTAGAGTCCTGACTCTGACATGCATAGCTGCGTTATCGTTTTTCTCGTGTCCCCTATCGTTCTGCAGCTCAAATCTCGATTTATGTTTATCTCATGTCCGCTGTAGACTAACTCTGCTCTTCCATAATTTTGACGGCCGCTCANTAGCTGCGTTATCGTTTTTCTCGTGTCCCCTATCGTTCTGCAGCTCAAATCTCGATTTATGTTTATCTCATGTCCGCTGTAGACTAACTCTGCTCTTCCATAATTTTGACGGCCGCTCAAATGCTTCACCCTAAACCCTAAGCCCTAAACCCAAACTCTTGGGTCACATCACGCAGAAGCCTTTATCATTCCAGTAGGTTTAATTTTGGGTATATACCAGCAATATACAACGAACACCAAAAACAACCCACTCTTTTATCACCCTCAGGGTTTAAGGTTTAGAGACTAGGGATAGTGCAGACTCTGCTCTTAGAATAGTCCCTATATAGGTAGGGAGGAGCTTAGGGATTCTCAGTAAACCTGAGAGAACCCGATAATTGGGTACTCGGGTTTGGGATAGTCGTTATGTAGGTTACTATTACCTTGGGATCCGAAAACCTACCGTTTCAAGGGTTAGACCCTCTAATTTAGGGGTCATAACCTACTAATTTGTAGGGTTTGGGGATACAGGTATTGGATACTTGGACCACCCTAAACCCTACCCCCTAAGGCCTGACAGGCTCGACGCCGTCAGCGTCAGCGTGCGACTAGGCATCACGCCGCCCTGCCCAGTGTCCGGTAGGCCCTCCTGGGATGAAACCGCTTTAGGGTTTTAGGGAGTTTTAGGGTTCAGGGTTTAGGGTTTTTTTTGGGGGTTTAGGGTTCAGGTTTTAGGATCCCCAGAAAACATAGCTAGGCCTTGAACCCCGGAATGCAATACTTTCTTTTGCCGAACCGCTCTTTCGGTAAGGATCCCGTCAGAAGTAACTAAAAAAAAGTACTAAGTTTATGATCTATGCACGGCATTTTTAAGTACAAAAATGAAAGGAGGCTTGGGGATGTACGGTATCTAAGGCTTATGGGGACTACTGAAGGATACTTGATGATTTCAGGAATATGTGTGAATCAAGAGGTATTGGGAACACCTGATTCTGCGGTAGTTAAAACTCCTTAATTAATAGCGAGGGCTCCATCTTTATCTGCTCTATATCCATCATTCGGGAGCATAGATCTAGTTTGTCAGGAAGACCCTGAAGCTTAAGCCCTCAACCCCGAACCCTAAACTCTGGACCAAATCGTATACCCTGAACCCCCATCCACCCTAAACTTACCCCCAAGCCCAAAACCGACAAATTCAGGATGCATCAGAGTGTGCATTTCCGAGGGTTAGATGTCGCATGCCCTATAAGCCCTTAGCCCTAAACCAGAACTTCGGACTGTTGTTCGGTGACAGGGTAACTCGGTGGCCAACTAGTCGTGCATGCATGCAAGTTCCCGGGAAGTCCACACCATAAGCACCCTAACCCCTAACTCCTAAACCCTGGACCCTAAACCCAAAACTCTGAACCCCCCACACACACCCTAGAGCCCCAAGTCATCCCAATACCGGAAACGAAAATTCACCAAGGTGCTGCAGGAACCACCGCGCTGCGACAGGTCGGGCAAACCTCAATCGCAAGATCCTACTTATAACCCTACCGTAACTACCCTTGAACCCCCAAGTACTGGAAGACATTCCTAAATGAGACCCCCTAGTTTCTCGTTTAAGGTTTAGCCTAACGCTTTGGGGGTTTAGGGCTTCGGAGTTGAGGGATCAAGAAGGAAAGGTATAACATCCCCCAGTGACCTACCAAGGTAACTACTGCTTCCAGCAGTATCCTGGTTGCAATGCTCTTGTATTTCTACTGCTGCTACAGCCGCTACCTTCACCCTGCATATTACAAGATAAGACTGCTTCGAATGCTGAGGCTGCTGCCGTTCAGTTCCTGAAGCTCGAGCTAGCCACAACCCTTCATCCTCGAAGCCCTAAACCTTGAACGGCAAACCTAAAGCCCCTAATTACCTGCAAAACCTTGAACTCGTACTCCACGCCCACAGTCTCTGACTCTAGCCTGGAGCCCAATACTGCGTTATCAAGGCATGCTCCCAAGTCAAACCGCCCTAAACTCTAAATCCCAAACAAAAAAGCAATGCTACATATACAGTCCTGCTTCTAGGAACATTCCCAAGGCACAATCTGATGCCCTACATACGTCCTTCACTAGTCGTGTCGGGCATCCTAAGTTTCAGCTTCGAGGTATGCGTCTGCCATAAACCCTAAACCCCTAAACCCTAAACCCCTAAACCTCTAAACCCTAAACCCTAAACCCTAAACCCCTAAACCCTAAACCCTAAACTGTTTAGATAAACTCCGGAACCGACTCTCCGGCTCTGCCGAGACTTGAAATTGAATCACAGCATAGAATTTTTTGGAGGGGGAGGGGTAACAATTACGATTCAACTCTTCAACCCAAAGACACCGCAACCCCCACATGAAGGGCTATGCTTATACACTTTCACACACTTTACAAATCATATAACGACTCCCTTCTGACTTCTTGTCACCCTCTTGCCTCGCAAGTACCCATGGGGCAAAAAGTTCAAACTTTTGTCAGAATAAGACTACCTTATAAGAGGCCCAAAGTTGAAAGGTTGGGTTTTGACCAAGTATATGATCAAGGAATGTTCTTAAACACCACTCCCGGAGATGAAGCCTCGTTCTTGGCCAGCCAGATGTCCACACATGATCCTCAAAGCTTGGGGTTTAGGCTTTAGGGCCTTTGGCATTAGTATATGTACACGTACACGTACATATACAAACACATATACACGTCCACACGACACATACACATGTATGTGTATGCATATATATATATATATACAAACATAACATAACATAACACAAAACATAATATAACATAACAAAACATACATACATACATACATACATACATACATACATACGTACATACATACATCCATACATATATATATATATATACATGCATGCATACATACACATACACACATACATACAGACATACATACATACATACCTATGTATGTATGTATGCATGCATGCATGCTTTCATGTGTGAACGTGTGTTCTATTCTGTTCTGCTACGCTATGTATATTGCTTGCCTTAACTTTATGTTAATGCTGAAAGGGCAGCTCTTCGTTCTTTGTGGTACGTCCCGTAACGAAGGCATATTGGGCTAATGATCTGCTCTTTTGGTGGGGAGGGTTGTGACTTCGCGAAGAACCTACTCGCCGAAGGATCCCAGATTTAGAGGGTACGCCTTAACAATTTCAATAGGTTCGTTGGATACATTATAGTATAAGTATACAGAGAAACCCTAACGAATCATGCTGGTTTCAACTCAGCCCTCTGTATTGCAGTCTGTAGCTGCCGGGTTGACAGGTTTGCTTGGTTGGGCTTGCGGGGTTGGGTTTAGGATTAGGGTTTAGAGGTTTGGGGTTCAGGATCTATGTAGGGGTGGAGAGTCTTTGTTTAGAGCTTAGGGGTTTAGGGTTTGAGACGACAGGTCAGGAAACACATTCTTCAATCATGAACGCTGTCATTGGTATAGATGGTTTCTAGTTATATAAGCAAAGCCATTGAGAACCTTTGTACAACCTCATAGATGCCTTGTCAAACCCTCAGAAGCCAGATTAGAAACCTCATCAATTCCGTATACAAAGAACCCCTGCGCCACAACTATACAACCCTTGTGTAGCGTGCGTACACAACCCTGAGAAAACCCTTACATAATAGCCTTATCAATGCTACATATATCCTTACCCTACACACTAAGCCCTAACCCTTCATAAGACTGCGTTTTCAAGCCGAAGCATCGGTGGAAAATGTGCTCGCAGGGAAGCCGGCGAACGTGCTGACCCACAAGCATGTCGCCCATGCACAGGGTACCTAGATTTTTAATCTATGGACCCAGAGTTGAGGGGATTAAGCTTTTCTTTTAGGGCTTAGGATTTGGGAGTGAGACCCGGGCCCTAAACCCTAAAGCCCATCCCCGAAAATTGAAGCCTAGATAAAGGGTACCTGGAGAGCCTCTTTGTGCCTAGAGGTCAGGGCTGTGGGGTGACATAGCGGCCTTAATAGTTAGAACAGGGTTCTGGTATACCCAAATACTACAGACCAGGCACCCTAACGAATGATACAGTGAACCCCGAATTCTGAATCCAACAAGTCGCATCTCTTACTCCCAAACCTGTACGGGGGATGGCACCTGGACAACCTCGAAACGTCTCGAACCTATGAATCTACCTCTTCCGGTTCGTTGTTATGTTTTCCCTGCAGAAATAATTAAGAAGGGTCGGTGGTTTAGGCTCTCGGTATCCCTGAGACTCCATGCTAACAGTGCCTAGCTTGGGGTGCAAAGACCAGAGATAACGCATACTTTGGGTCAGTTGGGGCCTTTGGTTCTAGGTACGTATTGCAGGATATTGCATCAGCAAACCCTAAACCTCAATCCCTATAAACCCTGAAGCCCTAAACTAAACCCTAATCCCTAAACCGTAGGGGAGCACCGTTCCAATCGCAGCAAAGTCGCAGATCCATTGCGCACTTTGAGATTCTGGGTCCTGCAGCAGAAAGACTTACCGTGCAAAATCCCAGTGGAACCCCGAAAGAAAACACACGCAGATAGCAGCGGGAGTTCGGATCACCCTTTTCTTCGTCCTGCACAGAATCCTCCAGAGCTTCTTGCGTCAGGTGCGATCCTTAGCAAAACCGGCGGGACAAGGAAACACAAGCAAACCATCACAAACGGCTCGGTGGAGGAGTCTTGTAGGGCTTGGGTTTACGGAAAGAGGATAGAGACTGTTGATGGACAAAATCCTGCATGACCCTAAGGACCCTAAACTATGGGAATTATGGTATATTCCTTATAATGGGTAATGCAGGATTTTGTCCATCAACAGGGAGCTTGGGATTACAACGAGCCCACCTACCCCTGAACATGAAATATAATTCAGGAGGCTCAGTGCCCCCAAGGAAATGGGAGCTACGATGGTGTTTGAGAGTTTCGGGGTTCAAGGGCCCAAAGTGAAAGAAACAAACCAGCCATACAATACACCCCCGAAGCACACAAGCATATTTCACTCTCCACAGGCCCTGAAACGCAGTACCTCTTCTTGGATGCGCGGTATAAAATCACAATGTCAGGGAACCAACCAAAAGGTACTACAATCACAATGTCAGGGAACCAACCAAAAGGTACTACCTGTTACCCTGAACCCCAAACTCTAAACCCTACAAGTCAAGAAGCTAGGTAGACCCGCTATCCTCCAAACATCGATCTGCAAGCGGCATTAAACCCCTCAACCCTTGAACCCCTACCTGGCAAATCTGCTGGGCTATACCCGGTAATAAAGAGGTCATACCCGACTATTTTCTTGGGTTTGGATTAAGGTTTGTTTGGGATAATCTGTAAATCCCCAAACCCACAGCCGGGCCGGAGACCTCAAACCCTTAACCCACCGCCCCCTCCCCCCTAAACCCTAAACCCCTAAACCCCTAAACCCAAAAACCCCTAAACCCTAAACCCCCCAAAGCCGGGGATCGCTTCAGGTGGAACGCCTGTGCCGATGGCACCAGCTGCTCCAGTCGTCTCGGGCAGATTCCTTCGAGCCTGGCTCTACATCTCAAGCCCCAGCGTCTATAAAGGTACTACTGCTGATGGACAAAATCCTGCATGACCCTAAAGACCCTAAACTATGGGAGTTATGGTATAGTCCTTATTATGGGTAGTGCAGGATTTTGTCCATCAACCGTATTAGGGACTATTTTTTCAACAGATGTGAGAAAAAAAACGTCTATAGGTACTACTACAGGGATCTATTAGGGTCCGTGAAAAAAAACCTTTGAAGGATCTGGGTCGAGGGCTTTGGGGGTTTACGGGTTCGTGTGGTTTGGGCCCCTAAACCCTAAACCCTAAACCCCTAAAACCCCAAACCCTAAATCCTCAAACCCCAAACCCTGGGCTTTTGTCGGCTTGGGGGCTCAGGGGTTTGGGTTCTTTTTGGGGCTTGTCCGGGCTGAGGTGTGCTTCCAAAATCCCTTAATTAAGGAATATGCCTTAAATCATATTAGGGGTCCTACTATGATTTAAGGTATATTCCTTAATTAAGGGATTTTGGAAGGTCTGGGTACCTGTGGATCCATTAGCATACTGCGTTGAAGAAGGGCTATGCGCTGTAAGTATGGGTTCATAGCCCACTATGTTCATGGGGACGACCGGTATAACCTGCAACCTGCAACCCTTCAACATTTGTTACTAACCTTATAAATTAAATCCTAAAAGGACCTAGACCCTAAACCCTAAATCCTTCACCCTACCTTAAACTGCCAGAATCTGCCTCTTTTAACTTCTTACGATTAACCCTAATATGCAGATTATACAGACCCTTTTCATGGTAGTTCAAAATCCTAGTTGTCGGGTATCATGGGGAACCAAAGGTTAACCTTTTTCATAATATAAGGATTATATAGGGATTATACTACCCCAAAAGGTTAAAGGTTACCTACTCTACTACTAGGAAATAAGCACTACTTGGGGTTGAGGTCTTTTGTCTAGGCTTCAGGCCTGCCCAGAGACGCCAGGGCCGCATTTTTCAGGCTGCAGGGCCCTGTCCCTAAGGGTCCAAGTACCCAATTATCATATACTCTCAAAAATAGTAACCTACATAACTACTATCCCAAACCCGAGTACCTAATTATTAAGTCCTTTGGACCCTTAGGGTGTATGTATAGACAGACTACTCTAGAGAACCCTAAAGAAGCCACTCCGGTTTGGGGTTTAACGCAACGGACATCAGCTACTTCGGGCTTGCAAGAAACACATGTTCCGACATGATGCCGGATCTCGTCGATGCCCACGTCTCGAAATGCAGGAGGAACCTTCAACGCGAGGGTTGTCCAAAGGGTGCATTCGCCTAGCTTATGATCACGCCGTAGCACTTTGAGGATTCCGGGATGGGTTCATTTACTACGGTTCAAGGGTTTAGGGTTTAGGGGTTCAGGGCTCAGGGCGTTAGGGGTTTATTGTTTATAGGGATTGGGGTTGATCTGGGTTGGGGTGACTCTGACCCCCGAGCCCTTAGGCAATAGAACCTCATGCACGGCTTTTCTGCTCGACTGTAGGTTGTGTGCATATACCGTAATACGGTTGATGGACAAAATCCTGCATTACCCATATAAGGAATATACCATAATTCCCATAGTTTAGGGTATTTAAAGTAATGCAGGATTTTGTCCATCAACCGTACCTTCATTATAACACCTGCTTTGCTTTTCTTGTTCTCTTACTAGGGCCCAGGGGTCGTACCCACAGAACTAGTAGACTAATGAGTCGAAACAGAACTACAATGGAGGGAACTCGACATATCAAGCCATAAGCTTTGTTGGGGGTTGAAGCTATGCTAAACCGAACTAAAAATGTGCTTACAAGCCGACTATAGTTCCCGTGACTATACCCACTTACATCACAACATCAGAATGAGTGTTCCAAGTGTATAGTGATAGCTAGGTTCCGTGAATCTGCACACATCCTACAGCTACCGCACACCAGGGCCGACGCGCAAAAACCATGGCCTCGTCCTCCTTCATGAGATATCGTGTCCAGAACCTCGGATGTACGATACTTCAGTCTGTATGCGTTTAGGGTTTAGGGCTTAGGGTTTAGGGCTATTTGGGAGTTTCAATCGACAGGGGATCCCAGTGACCCCAGCATCGAAGACACAAGGAGCCCCAAATAACATCGCATTTACTTCTTGATAAAACACTAAACCCGAACAACAAAGATCACCACAGGCAAAGTGTTGAGACCAATCGGGAATGTGGGTAACTTTTCTCGGAAACTGAAAACCCCAGCTACCCTGAACTCTAAACCCTGGTTTTGCTTGTGACCCTCTGTCACACGGGATCTCAAGGTTTTGCGTTTCGGGTTTAGGGTATTGGGGCTTACCCTAAAAACCCTAAACCCTAAACCCTAAACCCTCTTATAGGCTTATTCAAGGCTTTAGTTTGGGGTCTAGGGGTCTAGGGTTGAACGTCTTACTCAAGGGTATAGACCTGGGGCCTAAAGTTGGGATCGATAATCATGACCTTTCAATGCAATGATACGGCTGATGGACAAAATCCTGCATTACTTTAAGTACCCTAAACTATGGGAATTATGGTATATTCCTTATTATGGGTAGTGCAGGATTTTGTCCATCAACCGTAGTAATCAGCATGCAAATGATTTCAGAAATAGTCATCAGAGTCAAAAAAGTATAACTCATAGTAGTCATGATAGATATTGATGATAATAATTGCCAGCTGCAGCCGAGCTTGCCACACCAAGAGCGAGGGTATCAGTGATGCCACTGCGACTACGCCGACCAGTAGCAAGAGTCCATGGACGTCTTGCATGGCCTGTGTGAGGCGTTTTCAGGCTCAGCGTGCAGGCTTATGCTTTAAGCATGCAACCCAAACCACGAATCCACCTGAAACCCTTGACTCAAAGGTAAAATGCTTGAACAGCCATCATCGGCCTCACAGCACCTACCACCTTAATCTCGAGCCCACTGCTTTATACACATGCGTATACACCCTTAGGGATACGTACTGACAACACCCTGACCCCAAAACACCCATAAAACCTACTGAGAAAAACCTTGCAGCTGTACCCCCTGGCCAACCACACTTAAACCCAATTATGCTAGACTGCTTAACCCCCAAGCCGAGCCCTCACAGGAGGATCTGAAGCGAATCCCAAAGCCCATAACACCCGTACAAAGGCCCATCAGACTCGTAGCATCTATTTAGGAGCGAGAACTGCCCTGCTGTAAAAAGGCTGTCCGGAACCCTCATGATACGGCTGATGGACAAAATCCTGCACTACCCATTATAAGGAATATACCATAATTCCCATAGTTTAGGGTACTTAAAGTAATACAGGATTTTGTCCATCAGCCGTATCAAAGGGTCCTGCCTCTAAGGAGGCCCACACGCCCTGAAGTCGGCTCTGATATGGAACAGCTGCAGCGAGAAGTGGAAGGATCAGACGCGGCGGGCATTCAGAGTTTATCGGGCTGTACTACTTGGAGGTTCATGGGTAGTTATGAGTAGGGTTGATAAGTCCCCTAATCATATATCTATGAGTATTCTATTCAAGTATAGCCTTCAGGGTTTGCAATCGCTTTCTGTGGATTGCTGTTTAAGGAAGTTGCGGTGTTTTCCGGCCTCAACGACCTTTGAGTTTGGAATTTACCTCCGAGCTGTAATCCCAGGCACTCCTGCGACCCTTCTTGTGCATTATATCTTTTCTGGAACTGAAGGTTGTAAGCTTTAGGGCATTATGCCCCTAACCCCTAAACCAAACCCTGAACCCTAAACTCCTAAACCCTAAACCAAAATTTACCCTAAATCCTAAACCAAAGTTATACAGGTATTTATTCTAGCACCGCACTAAACTGAGCACCCTTAAAGCGCCTGTAATGCCCCGTATAAAACGCTTCAGGGTTTAGGGTTTATCTAGGGTTATGAGTACACAAAAATACATGTCGTGAAATAAAGTTAAGGAGTTTTAGGCTTCGTACTAAAACCTTTAGTTCTAAATCCTTATAGAAGTAAGTAATAGCTGGTAATCCCTGAATCAAATCAAGAGTACAAATTCTTTAATCACCACTATTGAAATTAGCTTTGCCTAAAACCAGTTAAATAGGTGCTTGGTGATATAAACCCTTTGAACCCCAAACCTTGAGAGGGTGGGACGCCCTGGGGCCCCCCTATTTACTGTATTTTCGCATGTTTCGTAGCGAAGATCACCTAAACCCTACTTCACACACGGGTTGACTGTCCAAAGGCCGTGCCAAAGCTCTCCAGCGTCTCCGGATGCGACTCGCCCAGCCGAACCTGACTAAGCAGCCCCTAAACCCTAAACCCTAATACCCCGGGTTTAGGGTTTAGGGAAACCCTAAACCCGGTTTTGTTTTGGTTTATGGACCCCTGACCCCGTACTTAGCCATCCTTACCAATGGGGTAGTAAAAGGGCTGTATTCGGCTTCTTAAGGCTTCGAGCGAAGTGGCTTCCAAGCACCAAACCGATCCTAACCCTTGCACCGTATAACCCATGACTCAAACAAACGGGTTCTTGTTAAGGGATTTAATCTAAGTTACCATAAGAGGGATCTATAGTACATCGTATGGTTTCCTTAGTATGGTAACTTAAATTTTAAGCCCTGTGGTCCCTATAAGCCCCAGAGCCCCTCGAAGCCCTAAGCCCTATAGCCCCTATAGTCCCTTTAAGAGAGCAAGAACCCAGAGAAAGGTTCTTCTGAGTGCCTCTAGTGGGGGCCGGGGCTCGAAGCCTCAGACATCGGGGAGCTTCTGGAAAACAACGGACCCTTAAATGTAGGGGCTTTAATAATTACCTATACTATCTTGGAGGTTCCTTAGGGTAATTATAGTATACTGGGCCCCAAAAACCTATTCTAATGTTAAGGCCCCTAAGTTTGAGAAGAAACGACTTGAAGCGGTCTTCGGATCCCCCAAAAAGCCGCAAGTCCTAAGCCCTGTGCTCTAAATCTAAATCCTAAGCCCGAATTCCGAAACCCTAAGCCCTGTTAACGTCCTACCTATGGTCTCCAGTGCAGGTCTTTGTTTGGTTAAACGAGTTGTATATTTAGGAATGTTTAGGATCTTGTAAGGTAAGCCAAAAAGGAACTACAACGGAAACTATAGGTACACCCTGGCCCTGAACCCTAAACCCTAAACCCCTGAACCCGAAGCCCTAAACACCCTGCCAAGCCTCGCTAGCATCTAAGGCTTTTCGGTAAAAGACCTCGGCCTCACAGAGGAGGTGGGAGGCTTTCGGGCTTAGGGTTAAGTTTAGGGCTCAGTTTAGGGCCGTTTAGGGTGTAGGGCTTAGGGTCTAGGACATAGGTGGGTTCGCGATTCGGGTCTTAGGGTTCAGCAGCTTAGCATGCTATCTGACTAGCTATACAAACCCTAAACCCTAAACCCTACGTCAAACCCTACGTGGGGTTTAGGTTTGATCCGTTTAGCCCGGGGTCCTGATCCTAAGGCCCAGGGATTGGTGTTTGCAGAAAATATGCAGGCAAATCTCAGAACAAAGAAACAGTCCAGGATCCTGGTGTTGCGGGGCTTTTCGTCTGAGACTTTCCATGTAAGCACCTCAAAAACCAGGCAGAAGTACTCTTTTGCAAGCCCCGTATAGACATGTTACTGTGGCAGTAGAGCCCAACCCGCCAGGCACCCTGCAGGATCCGCACTGTTCCTACAAACCTGAAGCTTCGCACATGCTTGGATTAAGATTGCCCTAAACCCTAAACCCTAAACGTTGTGTGGGCTTCAGGCTCCTGAGACCCAACACATTAAGGCCTAAACCATTAAGGGCCGCGGGTTGAGGCTTTAGGGTTTGGGGTTTAGGGTTTAGGGTTTAGAGTTTAGGGCAATCAAGGAATCTAATCTCCAAGCCCGGCAGTCTCAAGCGGTAGGTTCTGGATGCAATCTCCATCAGTTTTCAAGCTTCACCGGGGAACAACAAGTTAGCTTGTGTGTCCTTGGGTTAAGACTTGGACAAGGACCAAAGGCCCAAAAACCGCAATAGCAACCAATGATTAGGTACTTCGGTTTAGGACTTTAACTGTTGTAGCAAAATACGAGCCTCAGTGTACTCACGGGATCTCGGGCTGTCGGAGCCCTAAACCCCTAGACCCATAACCCCAAGCCGACAGACCCTGAAACTCAACAACCACGGCAGCAAACCCAAAGAAAGGCAAACTCTACTACCAGGTTCCTCAACAGGCCCACTCAAGAACCTACACAAGTTCACAAGTCTGGCAGCCATTCTTGGTCGGGAATGATGTTTTGGTTTAGGGTCTAGGGTTTAAGGCTTCGGCTTAGGGTTCCAGGTTATTGAATTTGGGGGCTAGAGTTCACGGCTCTGTGCTTATGGTTGGCTCAGGGCCTAGCTGTTACGGGGCTGTCTGCAGACCCCATTAGCAGCATCATCATCAGCCTTTCTGTTCGTATGAAGATAAATACCAGCAGACGCATCAACACCATTGCTGCCATCTTCATCACTGCCATCTTCATCGTCGTCATCATCATCATCGTCGTCATCATCGTCGTCATCATCATCATCACCATCATCATCATCATTCACAGCATCGTCAGCAGCAGCGGCATCATCACGCTCGTCAAGGTCATCAGCACCGTCATTACCGTTACTACCAGCACGGCCATCATCAAATTGACACAATTAGCTGCATGTCGTCCTCATCCTCAAGACCGTCACCATTGCCATAGTCATTCGAGTCACCGCCGCCGCCACCACCATCATCACCGTCATCGTTATCATCACAGCTCATGGTTGCCCTTGTCGTCATCGTTGTCGATTTCGTAGCCACTGCAAAATCACCAACACCAAAATAATCATCAACGTCATCAACAACAAAATACATTTGCCTGTTCGGCAGGGGTTGCTGGGATATGTGAAAGGCAACTGCGATGCGTCAGAACAAAGAAGGGTCAACTTATGAGACACCTAAAGACGAGTACATGTGTTGCGGTTGGGCTGCTACTACCTGTCATAGCAACATCCGCAGTGTCACCATCAACAATCATCGTTGTCATCGCCGCAACACATCACCGTCGTCACGATCATCATCAAAATCACCACCAACATCCGCCTCAGCAACAGCAGCACAGGACACGTCGTCAGCCTCTTCCTCCTCGTGCTCTTGTGTTCGTCATCACCACCACCAGGACCACGATCCTCACCAAAAGCCGACACTGCTATTCCCGTCGGCATCATCACCAGCACCACCGCATACCACCGCCGCAGCCTCCAGAAGGTTGTCCTCGTCATCTAAGAGCACTGCAAGGTTGTGGCACACCTGAGAAATGAATTGAAATGGGCATCATGGTTCATGAGTATCTTAAACATGGTTTTGCTATATACCACACCTCCTACAATATGAAATATACTGAGTGATAGAATATATAAATATACATGTATATTATGTATTGAAACATGTCATACGTATGCATGTACATGCAACTTACAATACCTAGTGTTTGGTACATGGCGCATGGTACAGCATATACAGTACCTAATACGCATGATTTGGTATATATTGTATGGTATGAGGTATAAAACCTATGGCATATATACTTTTCAGTGTATGGCAAATAATACTACTGTGTAAACTCATGGTATGAAATATATCACATAAACTATGTACCACTTCATATATAGACAGAAAACGTACAACATACAATGTAAAGGACATAACATAAGACTATATCATGTGCCGCATATAGTAAACCAGGTGTACTAGAATATCGTGTGTGTGTGTGTATGTATGTGTATATATATATATATATATGAAGAAAGCTTGACACACGGAACTGATTTAATCAAGGCTACTGGAGCCCTGGGTAAAATAGTAGCCCGAGAAAGCCGCAATGGTTCAAAGGCTTCGGCAGTAGCAGTCGTTGGATGAAGCACGCCGAGCTGCTCCTTTGGAGAACCCAGACCTTTAATTAAGGAATATACCTTAAATCATATTATGGATCCTATTATAATTTAAGGTATAATTATTAAGGTATATTCCTTAATTAAGGGATTTTGGAAGGTCTGGGTGATTTGGGGCACGGGGCTCCTGTGGAAGGCTCCTCCTTCAGGGTTTCCTCTGAGGGCTCCTTTGAGGTTCAAGGGTTGCAAAGAGCGGGATTTAGGGTTTAGGGGTTTAGGGTTTAGGGTTTTGGGGGTTTAGGGTTTAGGGGTTTAGGGTTTGTCACAGTATGCGCGCGGTGGGTGCGCTTCTTTAGAAATGGGGGCGCACCCACTTATCGCGCGCTTGCGTCAGCATGTAACCAACCACCCCAACTATTCTCAATTGGGGTTTAGGGTTCACCCCCCAAACCCCCTCAAGGGGGGCTTTCTTGCTCTCTGCTTCCTTTCGCAGTTCAATATATAAGTGACCAAACTTCACAGCAAAGCACAACTGAGATGGATTGGTGTCCTGTTGTGGGTCCTCGCGGCCTGTGCCGGCCGCTCGACGAAAAACAAGTTTCCAACAAACAACCTGGCCCTCGCGCCCTGTCAGGGCTACTCGACGTGCTAACACAGGCCAGGGCAGGGCAGGGGGCAGGGGGCAGGGGGCAGGGGTTTGGAGGTTTCGGGTTTAGGGGTTGAGGGTTTGGGGCTTGAGGGTTTAGGGGTTTAGGGTTTGGGGGTTTAGGGTTTAGGGGTGTAGCATTGCTCTGCTGAATGCTTTGTGTGCAAAAATGCCCACCCCAAGACCACCCAAATACTACTCACAGCGAGGCAAACCATCCAGCCAGCCGAACCATATGCGGCAAGCCAAAGCCCAACATTACACCAAGAGCAAAATTTAGGTTTTGCGTTGGGGGGAGTTCTGGGCCGAAGGGCCCTGTCATTGATTTGCAAATCTTTGGTGAAGGGTTTGGGGGGCCCCCCTGCCCAAGTCGTGAAGGGTTGGGGTTGGAGGCCCCCAACCCTTGTCAATTGGCAAGTCGTGAAGGGTTGGGGGGGGGGGCCAACCCTTGTCCATTTGCAAGTCGTGAAGGGTTGGGGGGGGGCCCCATCCCTTGTCCATTTGCAAGTCGTGAAGGGTCGGGGGTCCAGGGGCCTCGTGAGGGCAATTTTGTCGGGTTTAGGGTTATTAATATATACTGATACAGTGGCTCGGCGACCAAGCTTGGCGACCCCTCAAAGGTGGGGTAGGCAGGCTCTGCAGCCTAGCAGAGCCTGCCAAGGTCTCGCTGGCGCTCGACAGCGCCCACCTACCCACAGTAGGAGAGGGGTGGGGCGGGTTTAGGGTTTAGGGCTTTTTAAGGTTTGGGGTTTATGCTGTGCAGGGCCTGCCAGGAGCATCAGGACAGGGGCGGGCAAGTAGGACTACAAGCGGGCTTTAGGGGTGACGCCCAGACCTTCCAAAATCACTTAATTAAGGAATATACCTTAAATCGTATTAGGGATCCTATTATAATTTAAGTACGGTATATTCCTTAATTAAGGGATTTTGGAAGGTCTGGGCGGTTCAGGTTGTGAACTTGCCCCCAGTATCCCTCATTCCTTAGCCCTCCTTCCTACTTGGAAGATCCTCCCTACTCAGCATCCCGTAGAACTTTCATGACATTCCCCCCAACCCAGAAGAGCGTGCAAGTCCGTGCTCTGTGAAAACCTCAAACCGCAAAAAAAAAAAAAAACATGCTGAACAGGAAACTCCTGAACTCCAGAGACAGAAAACCCTAAACACGCAACCCTACAAAATGATAAACTTCCAACCCAAAGCCCTATGCTTGCTCCCTGGGCCCTAAAATATTGCAGACCCCTGATTAAGAAACTCTGGTACTTCCTGGTTCATTGAAACCCTGGTGGGGTTTTGGTTTGTAAGCTGGGATTACGGCTGCATGCATCACCATATGTTAGGGTTAAAGTGCTGGCATTTAGCTTCATCATCCCCGGAAACGGTCATTGCAAACAAAAACCAACATGCCTAAGTAATCGTCCCTTGAGGGGCTTGTGGTTTACTTGGGGTGAAGTGCGCACAGATTGATGATGAGAAGCGTTTCGAGCTTTGAGCTTTCTCTACAGTATGCCCCAAACCACTGCTCCAAGAAATGAAGCCCTTTGTTGAGTTCGACAAACAAACAGCAAATACCTCTGACATCCCAGAACACGTTACAACACGTTGCAAGCCCTATAAAGGCCTATAAAGTCTGACCAAACCTTGAAAGGGCCTATAAGTCTGATCATATCGTTTCTAGTTCATTAACAGTCCCATATTCCACCAGCAAACCCTAGTCTAAGTATTTGGGCTCCTATAGTTTGTATACTCCGATGGCAAACCTTATAGCACACTGTTAACAAGAGCTTCTACAAACATCTTTTTTGACTCATTCTTCTACAAACATCCTTTTTGACTCATTCTGGTCCCCCAACCCGCTATAACCACTGAACCCTAGACCTCTAAACCCTATAGCTCCTCCATATTAACATTGACCCTATATGACATCCCTACCCCACACAGCTCTCCTCCAAACCCTGGGCCGACTGACGAAGAAGCTCCTCAGCCTCACTAATCCCAAGGGTCCAAAGGACCCAATAATTAGGTACTTGGTTTTAGGATAGTAGTTATGTAGGTTACGATTTTGGGGAGTATATGATAATGAGGTACTTGGACCCTTAAGGTAATCTAGGGGCCGTAATGAATTGGTTTTAAGGTCTAGGGTTTTAGGGATTTGAACAAAGCTCCTTTAAGGGTTCCTTTGAAGAGTTCCTTTTGAAGGGTCTTACCAATGGTCTTATGAGGACTTAGAGTTTAAGAGTATAGCGGCCTTTACAAGCAGAATAAGCGTTTCTCATAGTACAGTAACACAGTACGGTACATTTCTATCGAAGAAGCCTACGAAAGAATATTGGCAACTGTTCAAGCTTCTAGATCTCTGTGTATCGTTGCAGTCTGGAAGTCTACCAAGAGTTTCGAGCCTTAAAGGCTGTAAGAACTTTTAAAGGAACCTTTTCAGGACCCGTTCTGTGAAGCTTTTCGGCGAAGGGCCGTGGAAGTGTACATGTATAACTAATCAGATCGCCCGAACAATACTCCAGCCACATGAGAAGTAATAAAGACGTTCAAAAGCAGATCCTGCGCCACAGCACAGCTTTCCCTATAGGGGATGTTGCATCCCGCCCTGCCTTTGACCTTGTTCTTTGCATGCATCTCGTAGCATGTTGTACAGAACAGTTCCAACTTCTGGGCCTTCGCCATGGCCTGGTCCGGAACTGCTGCTTTCAGCTTCTTAGCAGCATCGTGCACGCATTGACAACACGCAAAAGCAGCACTTTGGGTCGCGGTCGGCGGCCAGCCTTCAAAAGCTTGGCAGCCTTTCCCCGGACACATCCAAAACCAAGTCCTTGCCATCAGGGGTTTGCGGGGCTGCACCACCCTCAGCATGGGTCTGCTGGGCCGTGTGGGTCTGCAGGGCTGCACAGCCGTGGGCTTGTATGGCTCCAGGGTTGCCTGCCTTGCTCATAGCCTAGACCCTAAACCCTAAACCCTGAACCCTAAACCCCTAAACCCTAAACCCTTCTGAGAGTTTAACCGAAAAACTTAGGGCTTCTCGCGTCCAACTGCAGAGCAAGTCGGCCTCTCGAAAACCCCTGCGGCGCCTTCTACTGAGACACAATAAAGCCCAAGCTCTGCACTCACATATACTCACTCCAACGAAGCCTTTTACATACATTTACATATATATATATACATATATATATGTACATATCTATGTAAGTATGTATGTGTATGTATATATATATATACACATACACACAGATGTATATATATATATACATACATACATACACACATACAGACCAACAAAACCTTGGATGCCCTGTGAACTCGAAGTATGGGAATTGGAGCGAAACCCTGAAACCTGCCCGAAGCCGCGAACCGGCACCGACCCGATGTCTTCCACTGGGCTTTTAAGGAACCAGGGAGAAAAGAGTATAAACTTGAATTTCATAATGGTTCCTCCATTAAGAAAAAAGTATTAAAGTATGGTACTCCAAAGCCCAGTTCCATTGCTTCAGCGCCACAGGGTTTCCACACTCTAATGTGGGGTCATGACAAACCCAATTGTGGCGCTGAGCTCTGTACCTCTTTCATGTCACCGACAGCCTGCCAGAGCAAAACAAGCAGACTAGAACAGCATGGACGATAAGCTCTCAGCGCTGAGGCTGCATGGATTGGAGAAGACAACGACAGGGAGAGAACCCAAGAAACAAAGATAACGACAGAACGAAACAAATTGACACAGACGGGCAGACCCGACATGGAACGTTGCAGAGCTAATTAGCGGTTGAACCGACTGCTAGTGTTTCGGCTGTGATCCAAACCTTCTGCCTTCAATAATGGTCTGTACACTTCAAGCTGCTTTCCCTAAAGCAGTGCCAACAAAAACTTCCGGCTTCGTCTTCAGCGGATAGGCCATGAGTTCGCTCAAGTCCTGACTACACCAGACTCGTGAACACTAGAGTTCCTGGTCCAATGTTTGCTGAATCCGCACACAATAAGTTATTTGGGGCTTACTGTTTAGGAGGTTGTTTAGGAGTTTCCGAGACTCTCGGAACTGTAGACGACAATTTGCTGCGATAATCGTACTTCCTACAATAGACTCCCTGCTTGGTACTTGTGTTGGTATTCTGGACATTGGAGACAACCTGTTTCATACTTCGTGAGACTGAGACTCCTGAAGACATTTTTCTCTGGCCGCCTCGACAGAGTCTGGGGTCTTCTCAGTACTGTTAATTTCCGTCTTCCCCGGATGCAGGTGCAGGCCTTTGCAGGGAGGAACCCCCGATGCTCTGAAGCATTGCTTGCAAATCGTGCTTGCGGCTTGAAGATGTAGGCTCCCCCCTTCCCTAAACCCTAAACCCTAAACCCGCTAAACCCTAAACCCTCCTAGTTGTCGTCCATGTAGCTTCCCCCCTTCCTCGGGGGGAGCTTCCGTCGAATCAGGATCCTAAACCCAGAGCTTAAAACCCCGTTGATAAATCTTGAACCTTAAGGTTTTAGGGTTTAGGGGCACAG
The DNA here is from genome assembly GCA_003297005.1 of Symbiodinium sp. clade A Y106. Classification (NCBI taxonomy): domain Eukaryota; class Dinophyceae; order Suessiales; family Symbiodiniaceae; genus Symbiodinium; species Symbiodinium sp. clade A. The sequence goes on along the minus strand of BGNK01002573.1, from coordinate 39,197 downwards.
GTTGCGTGGCAGCAGAGCGACTTTCAGTGACTATCGGAGACTGTGAATTGCCTTTGGCTGAGCTGCGGTTGATGATATAAATCCTGCATTGCCCGTAATAAGGAATATACCATTATTCCCACAGTTTAAGGTCCTTAAGGTCATGCAGGGTTTATATCATCAACAGTGTGACTGCGCCGTGCGCTTGCCAGTGCGCATCTGCTCTGCCAATCAAAGCGGACCACGGGGGAGCTCTCTTGGAGGGTCGGGGGACTTGGTAAGTAGTTAGTTTGTAGAGTTAAAAGTACCTTAATAGGGACCCTAATTTGGGGTTATGGTACTTATAACTCTATAAACCCTAAACCCTAAACCCTAATTTGGGGTTATGGTACTTATAAAACTTACTAAGTCCCCCCCGGCCCTCGACCCGAATCCTCCCAACAGCCCCCAACCCCAATCCTGAACCACAATCCAGAAGCCTAAAACACTACACCGTGAAGTCTAGACCCCTACTTGGAGATTCAGGGGGTGGTGATAGGTGGGGCTAGAGGTCCCCTTGGTTATAACTTATACAGTTATCCTTTGCTTAAACCCCTACTTATTAGAACTACACATGAACCTGCAGGGAAATCCCTAAAGCCCTAAACCCCAGCCTACACTAAAAAGGAACACTTATCAGGATAAGGAGCCTTTTCGGGAACCCGTCAAGGAAGCCTTCCCAGAATCCGTACAGCGCTTGCATCGTCTGCTGCCTGGAGCTCCGCAGCAAGCCTGGCACCCGCTGTCAGCGTCTTGACATGGTCCGAGCCGTAGGCCTCAAGAAGGCTTTTCTGTCTGCTTCTTGAAAGGGAATAGGGTTCCTTTAAGGGTTCCTTGAAGGGTTACTATAAGGGTTATACTATAGGGGTTTGGGGTTCTTAGTAGGCTGTCTGGTTCTTAGTAGGGAATGGGGGAATGGATTGTGGAGACTATTATTGGGCGTTATATAGGGATCCATTCCCCCAATCCCTACTAAGCACCAGTTTTGGGTTGAGGGCTTTCCAAAAGAATCCAAGTAATAGTAGTAATAGTATAGTGTAAACTGTCGGGCCCCAAATATCTACCAAGTCGGGACATGAACCTTTTGGGCTTAAGGTTTAATTAGGGCTTAGGGGTTTGGGTTTAAGCCTTAGAGGTTTGCGGGTTTGGGGCTCGGGGGTCTAGGGCATACAGTAGGGCTTTTAGAGTTTAGGCTTACGGGTTTATAGGGTTTGGGCTTCAGGGTTTAGGGGCCTCCAGAGACGTTTGTCCCGTTGCTGTTGTCAAAAGGCGGCAGGGCGTCAATATTTGCTCTAATGTTGCTGTGTATGGGAGCTTTCAATTGATTTAGAAGAGTGATACCCTAAACTCAAGGCCGTAGTACGGTAGCCATTTTGGCTCACGCACGAACCCTCATAGTCCTTATCACCCTTATAGACCATATACCCCAATGATAACCCTACCTTCTGAGTCTCTAAGAAGGGATGATCGCTTCCGAGAGTGTGCCTCGACTCACATGAGCAAGGCGTTCGTGGAAGCAAAGCTGCGACTTGCTTGCGAAGCCCGGTGATCCGCCCTAATTTAAGGGCCTTAACAATTAGTGACAATTAGAAGAGGGTTTTGGGGCGCATTATACTATATAAGGACCCCCCCAAAATAGTACAGGTAATACTAAGGCCCCGATATTAGATCAGTCACATCTGTAGGCTGCGCCCGCAAAGGCACCTGTGCTACAGCACTTGATGACCATGACCACGGAGGCTTAGGCTTAGCATTTTTTTGGTCCCTAAACTCGAAACCCATAGTCCCCGGAAGCCTTCATGGCAGTCTATGGCCATCCATTGCAATCACATTCAAGCAGAAGTACATTGTGAGCGCCCAGACGGCCTTACCAAAGCTTTGCCAAGCTGAATTGCACGACAAAAACGGAACCCTAAACCCTAAACCCAAAACCCTAAACCCTATAAACCCTAAACCCTAAACCCTAACCCCTATAGCGCCACAGAATTCGGCCGCAAAGTCTTCGTTGCACGGCTTGTGACCAATTTCAGGCCTCCGGACCCGTCATCTATGTACTTCTGTTGATGGACTAGGTTCCCCAGTAGGCCCTTAATAATAAGGGTACCCTTTTTCTTACTATTCGGTTTTAATAAGGGAACCCAAAAAGAAAAAGGGTAAAAGGGTACTACTGGGGCACCTAGTGGACAAAATCCTGCATGACCCTAAGGACCCTAAACTATGGGAACTATGGTATATTCCTTATGATGGGTAATGCAGGATTTTGTCCATCAACAGTTGGAGGTTCCTGGGTAGCGATAAGTAGGGTTATAAGTAGGATTACTATAGTTATGACCCATATTAATTAGTAAATAAGATCCTCTTTAGCCCAATAAGGGAAAATATAAAATGTCCCAAAGCCCTACCTAGATTAGGGGACTGGCAATCTCCATGAAAACTACCCACCGGGCCTTGCCACTGGCCTCACTCGAACACAGTCCGAGTTTTCGGGGATGGTCGAGAACCCAGACACTCCAAAACCCCTTGGTCAAGGAGTAGACCTGAAACCATATGGCTCCCACCATAGTTCAAGACCTACCCCTTAATGAAAGCTATTTGGGAGAATGTAAGACTATTAGACACTTGGACGCTTAGGGATAGTCCAAGCACGCTCAAGCTATAGTCCTGAATAAAGGGGGTTCGGCGGCTTGAGTACCTGGTTCAAGTTGGGGCTTGAGGGTTCGTATGCTTCTACAGCCCGAACACTGTAGCACAATGGTTGGAGCTCAAACTGTCAAGAATGGGGCTAGGAGAGGCGCTAACTACCATAGGCATAAAGTGTGGGAAACCAAGGAAAGGTACTATTTGGGATACACAGGGAATGTAGGATCTAGCATATGGCTCTTCTCCGCTTGCTGCAGGAGTGCTTCTTGTAGCGCAGAGTCCGATGGTTAAACTCTGTCCTAAACCTTATACCCTAGACCCACTCAGTGCGAACAATCCCCGCTGCCTCCTTGGCAGCTGCATAGAGCTCTCTCTGCCTGCAGGAAATGGTCATCTCCACAAGGCTGAGCACAAGGTTCATGGGTAGTTATAAGTGGGGTTATGAGTCCCCTGTTGTAACTATCGTTATCCTACTTGTAACCCTACTTACAACCACCCATGAACCTCCAAGTAGGGTTACCTGTAGTCTCCGCTGTAGTTCCCTGCTCTGGGCTAGCTTTCTTGCAGGATACTGACAACGCCACTATGTTGCTAGGACTTTTTGGCTCAGTCTTTAGTGACATCTGTGCAGAACAAGATCCCTTACCTCAACTAGTTCATGGTTGGGATAGGACTAAAAAATACATGTCTATTCCTTATTGGGTTTAAGTACCCATAAAAATGTAAAATGCTACCCAACTACGACGACAAAGTCAACCTGAAAACCCTGACCCACGCATCGCAGGAGTATAGGCCTTGAAGAGGTTCAATTTTAGCCTCTCCTGGACTAAAGTGAACAAAACACGGCTAGAAAGACCCTTTTAGGGTTTCCTTGTCTAGTGGACGACGCAGGAGGTTTTAGAAACGAGGCAACTCACTCAATACATGAATTGCAGGATTTCTCATCGCTTAAGCCCACTGTCGAAGGATCCTCGATTGTGAATGTGTAGACCCTGTAGGATCCGCAATCTAAGGACCCCTAGGTAGGTACTGTGAATCAGTATCGCGGGTCGGCAGTTAGAAGTTTAGGGTTGAAGGTTCGTTTAGGCTTAGGATTTCGAGCTTTGTAGGGTTTACCCTAAGGCCCCATAGTAGTTCCTTTTGGGGGGGTTCATATTTAGAATCTTATGAGGTTATCCCAAAAAGGAACTACTATGGGTAGGGCCAAGGGCTTACCTAAAACCCTAAACACCGAACCTCGACTTCCCTGAACCGTAAACCCATATATAATTCCTTGACCTGAAAGTCACTGAATCACTTGAATGCCTAAACCCTCAATCCCTAGACCCCTAAAGAGGGATTGGGGCATTCCTAGACCTGGAACCACCTAAATGCCTAAACCCCAAATCCCTAGCCCTAGACCCCTAATGAGGGTTTAGGGCTTTTGGGCCGGATGCTGGCCTTACTACATCGGACTCCGCAGATGTGGCGGCCCAGTGTGCAGCAGCGGCTTTCGCCGCCTCTGCAGCGCGGCTGTCATGTAGGAACCCTGATGTCCTAATAATTCGAATAAGGAGTTTTTGGGGTACCTTCTGGTATAGTCCTATGCTGAACACTACGGAACAATATGGGTAAGTATACCGACCCCTGTATTCGCTGGGTGGCGCAGAGGGGGATCATCCGAAGCCCAACAAGCACAAGACAAACCTGAACATGGAAGCTGCAAGCACTAGCTTTGCTCTGAAATCCTAAAGCCTCGCCGCAGCACTGAGCGCCAAACACCAGAGAAGCCTGCTTGAAGGACCACACCGTTATAGCGAAGATTGATTCGACTCCTGTGTGGAGCTATGTCTCTGTATATCTATCTGTGTATCTATCATCTATCTATGTACGTCTCGCTCTCCCGATCGATCGATGGATCGATCGATCTATCTACCTATCTACTTGCTATCTATCTATCTGTCTGTCTGTCTATCTATCTGTCTATCTAATCTATCTATGAACTGTAAAACCCTTCCAAAGTGTCGTCAAAGCATGTCTGCAAGCCAGAGATCCTTTTTAAGAAAACTCCTTTCGCAAGATACACAGTCAAATAGCCCGTCCCTAGACCCGAAATGCTGAACCCCTATGTCCGAAAAAAGTTTTAAGGGAACCCGCGAAAGAACCATTTTTGAAACCTCCTGCTTCGTGCGCAGCGCATGGGGCAGCACCTCTTGCCCCGAGGCAGCCTCCATGCAAACTGGGCTTAGGGTTTAGGGTTTAAGGTTTACCTAGAGGCTCATACCCAACCCCTTTTTTTGGATACCTAGTTTTTATGGTTAGGATCTTCTATATACACAAGTAGATACCCTAAAAAAGGGATAGGGTATGAGCCTGAAGGTAGGGTTTAGGGTTTAGGATTTAGAGTTTAGGCTGCAGGGGCTTGAGCTCCTCTAGGGGATCCTCCAGGTTGCCGGCTTCGGGCTTGTGATCTTCGGGGTTTAGGGGTTTAGGGGTTTAGGGTTTAGGATTCCAGCAGAGTTTGGTCAAGAATTTTTGGTTGCAAGAGCCTAAGAGGGTGCAGGTGTTAGGGTTCTGAAATGGAGTAATTACCTATACTATTTTTTTTGGGGGGGGGTGTCCTTATTGTGATTATAGTATAATGGGCCCCAAAACCCTATTCTAATTTTTCAGGCCCTATATTAAACCCTTGTAGTGACCCTTCTAGACCCCATTCGTAAGAACCCTTCAAAGGAACCGGATTCTACTCATTAAGGCCCGTATATTAGGTGGGCATGGGGTTCCAAAAAGGGTTTACACATCATGGCTCCGGGGTACTATCCCAAAAAAAGTATTGGTATTTATTATGGCCCCTATATTGGGGATTTGGCAGATGTCGATTCACATCGAAACGGTCTGGGATGTCAGCCTCGACTTATATGGGGGGCCTTATTCATAGTAAGAGTAAGGGATATTGCAGTATAGCTACCGTGCGGAACCCTAAGGAATGCCTTCCAAGCAGCCACTGGTTCGAATTGCAGGGGTCCGGCGTTTGGGGTTTCGCAACGAGCATGAAACAACCCACTACGCTGCGACCTACTGCGGCAGCTCTAAGAAGCCAATCGAAAGTCAATTGTCAAGGCTGAGTGAAGCTTGCCAACTGTACCAACCGTGGCACAAACTCCCAACCTCTAACAACTACACTGATACCTCGACACCACCTAAGATTATTGAGCCGTGCAAGACCCTGTACCGTCGCACCAAACATCTTCTGACGCCTCCACAACGGCCTGCCAAACGCATCCCTCACTCACGGCAGCGCCCATGGTGCTCGATCGTACGAGCGTTCCGAAGCTGAGCGTTCAGTGTTAATTTAGGTTGTTTGAGCTTGGGGGGGTTGCGGTGTAGTTGTTTTTGTTGATTGTACTGGCCTGCGTTTCGGGGCCAAGACTTTTGAGTGCTCTTTGTACAAAAACAAGTCACCCTGAAACAGCATGCTACACGCGACATCCTAAACCCTAGTTTAGGGCTTGACGTTTGACGGTGAGGGTTACGTGGTTTGGGAGCTAGGGTTCGGGTTTGAGGAGTTCGGGCTTAGGGTTCAGGGGTTGAGGGGTTCTGGTTTGGAAGTAAGGGTTTACTGGGCTTTTAAGTAACCAGGGAGAAAAAAGTATAAACTTTTATTTCATAATGGTTCCAAAAAGAAAAGAAAGTACTGCTGATGGACAAAATCCTGCATTACTTGAAGTACCCTACACTATGGGAATTGTGGTATATTCCGAATTTCCTTCTTATGGGTATTGCAGGATTTTGTCCATCAGCCGTATTAAAATGTGGTACTCCAAAGCCCAGTTTTGGGGTTCAGGAGTTTCGGGGCCAAGGCTTGGGAGTTCGGGCTGAGGCTCTCGGGAGAAGGCTTTCGGATCTTTAGGGCTCCAGAGGAAGGAGCCGACCTTGGATCTAGGACGCCTTGATTTTGAAGATTTAGGGTCTAAGGGTTTAAGGGTTTAGGGTTTTTGAAGATCTACCGGTGGCCGGAAAAAACCCTACCTTTTTAGGGTTCCTTATTATGGTTTCTATATATATTTTCTTAAAAAGGTCGGTTTGGGGGGCCAAAGGTAGGGTTTAAAGTTCAAGGCTTCGGGTGATACAGGGGGCCTTAGGTCTTGAAATCGGGGGTTGCATAGTTTAGGGGTTTAGGGTTTAGGGGTATATCTAAGCCTTCGTCCTATGCAGGTACTTGTTGCTGATATGTTCAGTCCCCCACAGTATGTCCAGGGAAGGAGAGGAAGCAGCTGCGGGGAACAATACAACTGGCGCAAGGACGTAGTGTTTAGGGTAAGGGCTTAAAGCTCAAGTTCAAGGTGTTTAGGGACCCTAAACCCTAAACCCCTAAACCCTAAACCCCTAGAATGCTCTCCATCCCGAAACCCTCAACCCCAAACCCTGCAGAGCCTAAATCCTGAAACCCGGGAATCCGAGCAACCCTGAACCGAAATAGGGTTTAGGGTTTAGGGTTTAGGAGTTCATGAAGGCTCTGTACTTGGAGGTTCATGAGTAGTTATAAGCAGGGCTATGAGTAGAATAACTACAGTTACAGCCTACATTATGGGGCTTATGACTACACGTTTAGCTACCCATGAACCTCCAAGTACGGCCTTTTCGGATTCACGAAGGTTTGGGTGTTCAGAGTCTACCTAGACCCTCGGGTGCAGTGCCAACTTCTTTGGGTAACCTGATCCATGGCTAGGGGCCGTTACAGCATTAGGCTTACCCTGAGGGTCCAAAGGACCCAGTAATAAAGTACTCGGGTTTCGGATAGTAGTTATCTAGGTTCCTTTTTTGAGAGTATATTATAATTGGGTCCTTGGACCCTTAGGGTTAGGGTTTAGGGTTTAGGGCTGGGGTTCAAGGATGGTAAGGAACATAAGCTAGCCAGGAAAACGAGGAGGGCATTCAAGAATCTAGTTAGTTCACCAGTTCGACAGATTCATAGAGCTGCCTGTTGGGTTGAGGGGTTTAGCTGTTTAGCTGTGAAGAGGGAACTTGATAAGTACTTAATTACGGTTGAATTGTGAGGACTCTGACAGTCCTGACACCACGTTCAAAAGGATCTGCTTTCCATACTTATCAAGAGACGGAACCCTTTTCAACCTGCAACTTTCATTCTAGTCCCCCTAACGCCCGAAATCCATGCCAAAGCTGAGCAGCTTCAGCTCTACACCCTTGTATTCCTTGCGTATCAACACAATTGCACAACTTTGCTTAATACATTCTCAAGCTTAACCGCGAAGCCTGGAAAACACCCACCACAAGGCCAGCCAAGCCCAAAACCCAAATCCTAACGCTGCGAACCCCGAGGTCCCCATGACTTGTGGTGTCGGAATTAGCTAAGTGAAGGTTCAGGGCTTAGGGCCGGGCTTTCTAGTTCAGGGTGAACAGTATGCATCGGAATCAGCCGGAAATACTAGACGCTCAACCTATGTAAACCTAGAACCTCAAACCTGAACCCTAAAACCCTAAACCCTAAAATCCCTAAACCCTAAAAACCCCAAAACCCTAAAAACCCTAAACCCCAAGAACCCTAAACCCCCAAAAACCCTAAACTCTACAACCTGAACCCTCAACTGCAAAGACGACATGGAAGCCCAGAGCCCTTCCCGGCAGGGATGCACCGAAAGGCAAGTCGCTATCGCCTCAACTGTCTGGTTCTTAGTAGGGAATGGGGGCCTTAATAATTAGAATAGGTTCCTGTAAAGAGGTCTATAAGGGTTCCTTTAAGTTTTCTATAAGGGATCTATATAAAGGTTCTTAGTAGGGAATGGGGGAATGGATTCTGGAGACTATTAGTGGGGACAATGTAGGGACTACTATAGGGATCCATTCCCCCATTCCCTACTAAGCACCAGACAGTCGAGGGGGACATGATGGATAAGTGGGATGTGGATTTTGTGCCTTTTTCCTTTTTACGGTCCTTGTTATAAGAATGACATAGATACTTTATTTCGATGTTTTCCGGAACGGCTTCGGGATAGGATGCCGGAGCAATTAAGATTACTGGTACTTGCAACTAGGGCTGCAAGCAGGGCAACCAGAGCTATAAAGATATCTCAGATGATCTACCACCAACTGAGGTACGTCTAGAAGCTATCACACATGAAACAATGAGTTTCGGGATTACAGCTGGGTTGGGAGGAGACCAAGCCACCTAACCATTCCGATAGCATTCACCAAATTAAGAAAAGATAAACAGATAGATGGTGAAACAGAGAGAGACAAGCGGAACATACATATTGTACGTTCCCCGAAGGGTCCAAGTACCTAATTAATGGTCATATACTGTCTCAAAAAGTAAGCTACGTAACTACTATCCTAAACCCAAGTACCTTGTTATTGCATCCTTTGGACCCTTAGGGTTCTTGCAATATGCTAGGACCTGCTCGGGTCCTAAGGCATGTCAGTGGATACATACTGGGCGTTGGGGTTATCTCAAGTTATCTCACATCAGTTGGTGAGAATACACATCAATGCCGGCAGATGCTGGTTTAGGGAGAATACACATCAGTGGGAAAATTTCACATCAGAATTAGCTAAACCCAAACTAGACGCTGGTTTCAAGAAGCACGCAGCAGCTAGGCCAGAGTGCCGGATGTGCTGTGGACGCTGAGGTATATAGTACATTTGGAAGCATTTCACGATAAGAAATCAATGCGTTTGCCTTGTAGACGCTGGGATTTGGAGCAAATGTCAGCTATCCTAAGGGTTTCTGGACACTGCAAGGTTCACAATGCACTCTGTTCTCTTCAACCCTTCAAGAAAATACATGTACTACAATGATTCTACAATGCACAAGCACACACACGTGCGAAGACGGCCGTGCGCAAGCCCACTGAGACTGACAGATGCGAGTGCGTGCTGCAGACGCCGAAGAATATGAAAGTGCAGATGCAGAGCTTGATAAGATGATGTATCGTCCACAATGCATTCCCCGAAGTAGACGCCTTGCAGATACGTAAAACACCCAGGTGATACGAGATAGCCCCGGGACCAAGTAGTAGCTGCATTATCCACAGCAGAAGCCCCTCATGCATCAACACAAGCAGGCTGAAACCCTGCATAGACCTCAAACTCTAGCCTGAGACAATTAATACCTAACTAGTCTCCATTGTAGATCCCTCTTTGGGTTAACCTTGTAGGATCCTTCATAGAAAATTGGTGAAGCCCAAAAGGAATGGCAATGGAGACTGTAGGTGCAGCCACATATTCAAGGTCCTATACCGAACAGGTAGGCAAGCAGGCGAGTTGCGAGATCGATCAGGTAGGCGGAAGGATGAGCACACCACGAATAAAATTTTCGCTCTGCATCAGTGAGTTCCGAGACAGTGACAGGCATCTAGGGTATAGGATTTAGGTTCAGAGCTTAGTAAACAGGATTCAGGGTCTTCTGATCCAGAGTGCACGGTTCAACATGCTGGGCAAAGTCCAAGAAGGTGAGCGGTAAGTGTTTTCCTAGACACCCGATCGCAATCTAGTGGGTTACTACGGTGCAGCCATATACCAGCTCAAAGACAGCGATCCGCCCTAAACCCTAAACGCTAATTCAACCCCTAAGCTCAAAACCGCAAACCCTACGCCGCCGAGCTTCTAGGGCCGCTTGCTTATGTGCCTGGTCTGAGATACCGGCCGTTTGATCCGTTGGCCGCGCCGGTCATGACCTGTTGCGTGGGCATTAATGTACAGGGCTTGGGGCAATGCACTCGGTTCCCCAGTAGACCCCTAATAAGGTACTACTGGGGACCTAGGCAACAATCATCGTCACTCCGCAGAGATGGAGACATCAAAAGAGGACACATTAGTGATTGATCCAACGCAAGGGAATAGGATCGGAAAATGGACATGGATCGTCGCATGAAATGAGCTACAGGAGAAACAGCCGCGGGTCAAGACGACCACAAAGAGTAAATGCAAGACCTTTATGATGATGAGATGCGCTGTTGATGCTGGCCAACTTTGCCTTTTCTGTTTCTCTGAGATCATTCTGCAGAATTTTATCACCTTAAGCCCCGAACTCTAAACCTCTGAACCCCAAGCCTTACCCTAAGGCTCAAAATGGCCCAAAAGCCTTATGTAGTATGGTCTTTGGGCCCAAAAGCCTTAATATATAAGTCCTTAGAGCCTTAGGCCAAGCCTTGAACTCTGAACCGTAACCCCTAAGCAGCCACAGCGCGTTCTTGCACGCCTCGGCAGGACTGGCGCCGCAATGCAACTGCGATCTATTCAAAACTGTTCTTGAGCCCAAAGCGTGGGTTTAAAACCATAACCCTAACGCTCCATGTACCCTTATAGCAGGTACTTAGGTCTTAAAGTGCCTATATAGGGACCCCTTTAAGGCTTAAGTATCTACTATAAAGGTACATGGAGCCTTTTGGGTAATAAACCCTAAACCCTAAGCCTAGAGGGCCGCTGTATACTACGATTATGGAACTAGGTCCCTAAAACCATGCTTACTCAGGATGGTCTTTTAGGACCCCACTCCATAATGGTAGTATATGTGGATCCCCGGGACCCTTATCCCAACACACGCACGTTATGGAACGATGGCTGTACAGTGTAGGCCCTCGGCCTAGAAACCCTAAACCCTAAAACCCTAAAGCCTAAACCCTAAACCCCTAAACCCCTAAACCCCTCAACCCTAAACCCTAAACCCCAAACCCCAAACCCCTAAACCCTAAACCCCTAAACCCCTAAACCCCCAACCCTAATCCGTGAGCCTGATAACCCTAAGCCTTGCGGAAACTCCTAACTCCTAGCGGCTTGCTGAACTGAACCCAAACGGTTTAGGGTTTAGGGTTTAGGGTTCCACCTTAGTCTCAGTATGCGAAAGAAGCTGTGGTGTATCTTGCACGCGTTCCTTGACGATGCCTTCGTGGAATCAAGGTGCTTTAGCTGGAGTTCCATCCTGCACCCTACACCCTAAGCCGTCCTTCTAGCTGCTGTCCAGGCGCTCATAGGAACGTGGAATCTTGTGATTATAAAAATTAAATACGAAAGATATAAGTTCCTACGGCACCAAAGGATGGCTCTGGTTAGACCCCAGCAGGCATCAAGCTCTTTCTCTTGCACTGGCTACTTTGCGCCCTCTGCATGATCTTAGCTGTATGGGTTTGTGTACAAAGCTGAAGATTACTGATACTGGTCTTACCATGGGGACCCAAACCTCCGGGAGGATCTAGAAAGCAGATCCCAACTATGGGACCCTACACTACCAAAGGGATTTTTCAGCGGAATCCCCTTAATGGATCGACTCGTTGCTGGATCCTCCCCAGGATCTGGAGTTGACTGGACTTTGAACTAATGAGGGAGAAAAAAGTATAGACTTTTATTTCATAATGGTTCCTTTAAGGAACAGGTACCAAAAAAAGTCTTCAAGTATGGTACTCCAAACCCAGGTTCATGATTCGCAGGCAGATATCCAGCTCAAGATATCCAGCTCAGCAGAAAGATCGATGATTGCCGTCAGCCGCCGCTGAATACCTGCTTGTAGCCGCAAGGCGGAGGGGCGTTTCTGCAAAGGGAGCCCAATTCGCCTTAAATTGATCCACTGAGCTTATGAAACTAGATCCCAACAACGGTGGTCGGGATCGTCTTTAGATGCAAAACCCGGTCTTGGGGTCCAGGTGTCCAGGACGTCAACCATCCCACTTCAATACCAGCGTTCGAATGCCAGTCGCACTCATTTGATCCAAATTACGGTGTACTTGAAGGGTCATGGGTCGTCGCAAGTAGGGTTATAAGGAGCAATTTGATTGTAATTATGACAACAGCTACTTGACTAAAGCACCCACTTACGAAGCCCCCGACCCTTGAACTGTGAGGCAGTTACGAGCTGCTGGGGTTGTTGCACTTCCCTACTGTCTACTGCGAAACTTGCTTATGTGCCTTATATCGCCGACAGGAAACTATATAGTTTTAGCCATATACCTTACGCCAGGAGCCTCACAGCCGGGAACCCTTTAACGGAACTATGTTGTTGAGCAGTTTTGGATGCGACCTGAAAACGAAAAACCTCACGCCGAGGTCGGGCTCAAGAAGCAGCCTGAAAATGGCATACACTTGCTGTAGGGGCCGTAATAGTTAGGATAGGGTTTTGGGGCCCATTTTACCAAACTTATAGTTTGGAAACGCCCAAAATATAGTATTGGTAATTGTTTAGGCCCTTATGTTACCCCATGGCTCTAAAGTCTCATATGTTTAGGGCGTTTGGGCCCCAAAAACAAAACTATGTAAGGCTTCCCGGATTGATTTCGCCGAAGACGTTGAAGTGATATGTACACCCCTGAGCCCGAGTACGCCCTAAAAGTCCAAGTACCGAATAATCATAGACTCTCCGATATACCGACCTACATACCCTAAGGGTCCATGTACCCAAATAGTATATACGTTGGCCTTAAAGTACTCCCCATATAGGTACATTGGGCGCAAAGTATATACTATTTGGGTACATGGACCCTTAGGGATAACGACGATACTAAAACCAAGTACCGAATTATTGTGTCCTTTGGACACTTCGGGACATACAGAGTCTATACTTTAACTGTACAGTAGTTATGCACTGAGACCTTTACGGCATTTGTTCTGCTCTAGAGGTACATGCACCCTTGGGGCATACTACAGGGTGCCAGGCTTACGTTAAGTATATAAGGCTTATGACATAAACATAAAACATACATGTATGTATATGTGACTTATCTGCCAACCTATCTACCTATGAGATCGTATATGCTTACTTAACATACTGATTGAACTGTTCTCTATTGACCAAAAGTGTGTATACATGTGTGTAGTATACATATATATATATATATATACGTGTGTCTACAGGGTTTGCACCTCATTCGCTACTTCTGAGTTTACCAGTAGTTTCGAGACATGCACGTGCGCAAATACTTCTATCGGGTCTGCACCAGCGTGAACCTTCATCTCTGACACCCCCCCCCCTCCAAGACTCTCCGGAGAATTGCTGCCCAAATCAACTAACCTTTTCTTGGGACATCCCCCATATAAAAATCATCTCGCCCAAAGATGCGTAAGGCATCATGAGCATGGGCGGTGAAGGCGCGTCCGCACCCACTGCAATGCAGACCTCTGCAAGCTCACTCACATCCATCCATACTTCACATCGGAGTACAGCGTGGCGACGGCTGCAGACAGCCAGCTGCGTAGCTGGGACATGGTCAGATATGACCGGCCCTTCGGAAATATAGTCTGCACGGTTTACGGCTTAGGGTTTAGGGGTGGGCGAGCAAGGATACGTTCTTGAGTTGCCAGTGATAGAGGCAAAGAGTGTAACTCGCGTGACATGGCGCGGCGTGCCTAGAAATTCCAAAGACTCGTAATTAATGATAAAGCAAGCTTAAACCCTTTACCCTAAACCAAACACCCCGGACCACTCCAAGCCCAAAAACTCTCAACAGACATGTAAACTTCTCTGAGCCTTGGTGCTCTTCCAAGTACGGTCTAGGGTTCAGGGTTTTGTGGTTCGTCTCCTAGTATAAAAGGAGCCTTCAAAACAAAGCCCCTGGAATCCCCTAACCCAAAGGCTCCATGTACCTTTATAGTAGATACTTAGGCCTTAAAGGGGTCCCTATACAGGTACTTTAAGGCCTAAGTATCTACTATATGGGTACATGGAGCCTTAGGGTAATTAAAGCTACATCCTAAACCCCGCAGCCTGAACCCTTTCGAGGAACATGCCCGCCCAAGCAGCCTCAGAGGCGCCAACAGGTCTGGCTCCACCAAGCCTTTCTGTGCTTTAAGGTTCTTTGAATGGTTCGATAAGGGTGGTTGTCTAAATTATGGTCCCGTTTTGGGTACCCCAAATATTAGGTGCCGTAATATAATAATATAATATAGGACCAAAAAAGGGACCCTAATATTGACAACCACCCATATAAGGCTTTTGCAAGGGCTCTATGAAGGGGTCTAGTGGTTCAAGAGGGGTCTAGAGGGGGTTTGAGTGTCTAGGTTCGACTGTTCCTTGTTGTAAGGATTATGGGCTTTAGGTTTGGGCATGGATGTGAGCCTTTTTGATCCGACACTCACATTGAAGTTAGGGATTTCGGCTCCATGGGGCATGTAATCTGAACATTTTGGGATATCTTGCAACCTATGAGGGTCATCTAATGTGATGTTGCCGTTGGCTAATGTTGTTGCTACTATTGCCGTTGTTTTTGGTGTTCTTGTGATCCTTGTTGTTGTGGTTGTCAGTGGTTGTTGTTGCTGTTGTTATGTGATTGTTGTTTGTCTTGGTTGTTGTTGTTGCTGTAGCTGTGGTAGTTCTTGGTAATCGATGTTCTTGTTTATACATATCATATACTCCTATTGTTGTTGTTAACATACTACAGATACTTATGACAATGCTACCAGTGATAGCAACAAATAGCCATAGCACCAACCCGCAAAATCGGTTACCACAAACCAAAGGATACTACAAATCGGCGCCTACGAAAATGCCAACCTCACATGGCTTGTGGTGTGGACTTGTGAGCGCAAGGCTCCCTACACCTGCAAGTCCCGCCACCCTGCAATCCTTCAACCCTAAACCTTTGCAACCCAACAGGATCTTACAGACCAAACAACTCATCCCCTGAACGCATACATCCTCAAGGCAAACCTTTATTCGCATAAGCCTCTAAGCCTAAAGCCCGTTGAGGCCGTAGGCCCCGGATCCTGAGTCGTAAGAGATCCCAGGCGCCCGATGCTGGCGCGAGGTAGGCAGCAAGGCCTCAAGGTGAGCGATGATGGTAATGGTGGTGGTGGTGCTGGTGGTGGTGGCAGTAGTAGTAGTAGGTAGTAAGAACAAGAAGCAGCAGTAGTAGTAGCATGGGGCAGAGGGCGGAGGAGGAATGGGAGGAGGAGGAGCTGTGCCACTACCACTATCACTCCTACTACTAGTCGCTGGAGAGCGGTGTTCCAACCCCTGCATTCTGAGCATTGTAGCAAGTGGCAATGCAAAGATTAGGCATGTAGGAGCTGAGTATGAGAATATGAACAACAGCTTAAAAGTTGTACTGAATGCCACAGAAAATGTGCTGCCCGAGCCAGCTGGGTCATCAACAGTGACAGTGTGTGGGCCATCATGGTGCCTTCGCTCACCTTGCCCGGGGCAATCTGCCTCGTCCGTTCACGGCCTCTCACGGAGCAGCAACCTGGTCATTGTGCGACAGACTGCCGAGTGCCGAGCCACCCAAGGAGATGATGACGAAAACTGCCTCGGAGGAACCCCTTCCCCCAAGCCGGCGACACAGACAAGTGGTTCAGGACTGCATCCGCGACGGTGCCGTCGTAGTCGCGCATCCACTCACCATCCTCTCCGAAATTCGACACTCCCTCGGCTGTTTCTCGACAGCGCACAAGGTGCTGTCGGAGATAACGAGGTGCAGCGCTAGGCCACGCGTGCAGGAGAAATAACAGCAGCGGCAGGACTGGGAGGGTGCAGAACGGGGCAAACCTTAGCTGAAGGTTGACAGATGCAGGGAAACCACCCAAAGCCTCAAACCCTAGACAGGGAAAACCAGCTGTGGAGGAAAAGCCATCCCAAGGTTGTTGGATATGAGTCTTACGCCCGAAACCCTAAACCCACGACTGTGGGGAGAGGCCAAATGATGACTTCGGGCGTGCGGCGTGAACTGGCGGTCCAGGCAGGCACTGAGCCACCATAAACCTCAACAGCCCCAGACCCTAAACCTTACAACTCTAAACCCCTATCCTAAAGCCTACTACAAACTCCAAACCTTGCAACTCTAAAACCCTGGCCCTATTGAAAACCCTAAACCTTGCAACTCGCAAACCTCGAAATCTGACAACTCGAAATCCCTCGACCCGAAACCCATCGAAACCCTAAACACAGCCACTCCAGGGTTTGGAGTGGCGAGGGCTTGCGCTTCGAGGAAAATTGGTGAGTGCGTGTGAGAAAAAAGCCTTAGGGGTTAGGGTTAGGGCTCTGGGGTTCAGCCCTAAAAAAGTCCAAATGGCTATGTAGTCTACACTAAAACCGCAACGTACCTGTGCAGGAAGCCCTTTAACATAAATACTATCTAAGCCCCTGCAAACCCCAAATATGAATGTTATCTATGCCCAAAACCCTAAACCCTGAACCTATAGAGGGTATAGGGACACGTAGGCCCAACAGCGTACGGCTTGGGACTAGCTGTTCGTTGACACCAGAGGACGCACGGTCAAGATTTTAGGGTTTCGGGGTTTAGGGGGATTAGGGTTTCGGGCATAAGGCTTAAGGCTAAAGCTTCATACCTGGTTGCCATGGCAACAACCCGCTGTCACCACAGGCTGTAAACTGGGACGCTAAGAGCTCAGGGTATAAGGATGTAACTTTGGGTGTATTTAGGATTCTGGCAGGGGTTTGGGTACTTTTAAGGGTATTCCTGAGAAGCTTGCTCAGCTGTTTATAAGCCGCTTAGAGCCGTAACAGAGCACTCTGTCAGATAACATTGAGTTTCTCATACAGAAAACGAAGCAACAATTTCTCAGAGGAGGGGCCAACTCCAATATCCTGTCCGAGCGCTTTAATAGTTCGAACAGGGCTTTGGGGGGATACTGTGCTAGACTAAGGTATGTAGGAGTAGTACAAGGTATAGTATGAGTAGTTAAATAATCAGACACTAACCCTAAACCCTAAACCCTAGCCCCAACCCTTAAACCCTAAACAAACCCGAAACCCTAAACCCTGAACCCTAATTTAACCCCCAAACCCCCAAACCCTAAGCCCTATGCCTGGCTGTGTGGCTCGAAGGTAGCCCACCACCTTCGCTCCAGGACTTTCGAGGGTTCCAGGAGGACCCTGCAGGATATAGACTCTCTCAATCAGGTCCCATTTCAGGGGGTCTCCTCAATACTACCTAGGAGGTTAAGGGTCCAAGGGTTCGGCCCGAAACCCTACCCTTACACTCAAAGACCACACTTTCTAAAGCTCTTGGGCTATTTTGAGCCTTAGGGCTATACTCAAAACCAGCAAGCCCGAAACACCAAGGTTTAGGGCTTAGTATGCCTTTAACCCGACAGCATGAGCCCTTGAACTGTAGCCCGTAAGCCTGAGACTCCTAGAGCTTCCACAGGCTTGGAGATTTGCCAAAAGCACCAAGGGTCCAAAGGACCTAATACTTAGGTACTCGATTTTAGGATAGTAGTTATGTAGGTTAGGATTTTGGAGAGTGTATGATTATTAGGTACTTGGACCCCTGGGGTAGGGTTTAGGGTTTAGGGTATAGAGTCTCCATTGGGGAGTTGGGGGATCTAGGTGTCAGAGTTTGAGAAGCTTCGCGGCTTCGTAAGGTACCGATGGCTGATTTTCAGGGACTTTGGGGTTTAGGGTTTAGGGTTTACCTAGAGTCTCCATTGTAGTTCCTTGTTTTGGTTAACCAGTTTTATGGTTAGGATCCTATAATAGAGATTTTGGTTAACCAACAAAGGGAACTACAATGGAGACTATAGGTAATGTTGAGGCGATCAGGGAGTGCTGGCTTGGTTAGTCCGGTCTAATTTGGAGTTTCGGCCTTAGGATTTACATTTTGGGCGCTTCGTGGTTTTAGGTCTTGGCGTTCGGGAGAAGTTACGAACAATGTCCGCACTTTAATCTTCTTGGCTAGCACGGACTCCTAGAATCTGTTACAGAGAGTTTGGCGGCATCAGGGTTTGGGATTCAAAGGTTTTGGGTTTTAGGGTTGAAGATTTTGGCTTGAGGTTTAAAGCTTGGGATAATAGCTGTCTGCAAGCATCTCCAAATTCGCTACCACAGCAGCTTCATGCTACTCCTGAACAATTACAACTCCCCACTCAAAGGGCTGCTACCATGAAAACAGGGCCTTATATGAGGGCTATTTGGCCTTTCAGGGTCATTTGTGGATATGAGGGTCATTGCAACATGGACGTTTTCTCAAGTCCCAAATCTTGTTCTATTTATGCAGCATTCCAACCCAGAGCAGCATGAGCATAAGGCATGCGAGCATGCATCGGCCGAGCCACTCGAGCATAAAAAGTTGGAGACGAAAGTGTCTGAGCCGACATGCATCATGAGCTTCAAAGCTTGGAGCTCGGGTTTGCAGAAACTTAAAACCCCCGAGCACCCTGAACGAATCCCCGGAGCACCCTGAACAAGCCCCTTTGCGATCGGCTCGACTTTTCGCAGGACGTGCTGCTTCAAAGATTCCTTCAGCATCGCAAGATTTCGCCTCAAGATATTGAGCCCCGAAGGCTCATTTTCCGGTACATACGGATTCCATAGTTGACGAAATCTTCGTCCATGAAGCACGCATCCCACGCGGCGTTCCGGAGGCCAGAGGCCGAGGTCCTCGATCATACGGTTGATGGACAAAATCCTGCATTACCCATTATAAGGAATATACCATAATTCCCATAGTTTAGGGTACTTAAAGTAATGCAGGATTTTGTCCATCAGCAGTATGAAGGAGATAATGGAACCTCGGGGCCCCAGCCAGCGCACCGCATACTCATTTTCATGCTCATCTTACGCTCGCTAAGGGTCTGCAATCCATAAACCCTAAGCTGCACCTGGCATCCCAGAGCGAAAAACGCAGACTAACGCTTAGCCCGACACCCACAATTGGAGAACACAACCTCAACTGATAACAAAGTTTCAATCACAGTATACTAAAACCCCCTCAACTGCCCTTCCTGGACCCGAAACTCCACAAGCATGAGCCTATTATTTGTTTACATAACCAGCTGAACCCTGAACCCTGAACCCTAAACCCCTAAACCCTAAACCTTAAACCCCCAAACCCTAAACCCCTAAACCCTAAACCCCCAAACCCTGAACCCCAAAGCCTGTATACTCAGTTGTACCCCGTATAATCCATCGGAAGGCATGCTTAGTCAACCTTAGGGACTCCTTTCGTTTTCTGCTGCGGCTGGGGTGCCCTAATAGTATATATATATATATATATATAGATAGATAGATGTCTATATGTATATATATATATATGTGTGTATGTATGTATGTATGTATGTATGTATGTATGTATGTATGTATGTATATGTATATGTATATGTATATATGTATATATGTATATATGTATGTATGTATGTATGTATGTATGTATGTATGTATGTATGTATGTATGCGTATGGGTGGTTGTCAAATTTATGGTCCCTTTTTGGGTCCGTAATATAATACGGCACCTAATATTTAGGGTACCCAAAAAGGGACCATCATTTTGACAAGCACCCATATGTATATACATATGTTGCAATTACTACCAAGGAGGAAGTGGGTCACGAAGTATACTCTCCAATCTATTTCATTGTGCTTCTTTGTTTGTATACGTCTAACTTTACAGACATCATCCCTAAACCCTAAACCCTAATCATCCTTTAAGCAGAAAATTAAGCAACCCGGCAAGGAACTACCTTGAACTGTTTAAACCGGCAAGGAACTACCTTGAAAACTACAGGCAGGCTTCATTGCTCAAGGCAGGGGTCTTGGAGGTTTGAGGTTTAGAGGCTACCCCAAGGGTCCAAAGGACCCAATAATTAGGTACTCGGTTTTAGGATAGTAGTTATGTAGGTTAGGATTTTGGAGAGTATATGATTATTGGGTAATTGGACCCTTGAGGCTAGGGTTTAGGGGTTTGGGAGTGGGTTAGATGTTAGCCTCGCTAAAGGACTTGTCGGTTGTAGAGTTCTGCAAACCTTAGCCTTAAACCCTAAACCCCAAAACCCTAGATCCTTTGTCAGGGCCTTCAAGACACTGGAGTTGTGCAGCGTGTAGAGTTTAGGCCGGAGGGAGTCCGGTTCTTAGAGGTTCATGGGTAGTTATAAGTGAAGCTCTGAGTCCCATACTATAGGCATCCATATATAGGCTATAACTATACTTATCCTGCTTATAAATAATCCTAGTTATTAATAATAAAAACCCATGAATCCCCGGAATTGACCAAAAACTCCAAACCCAAGACCTAAACCCCAAACGCTAAACCCGAACCCCCCTGAAGCGTAAATCCAAAGCCTCTGCGGCTTCATCAGACACTGGCCGAGGCCTGAAAGGTCAATGAGCTTAGGGCGTTTACGTTTACAAAGGGTTGACTCGCGCTTTAACAAGCCTTTGGAAGGCTTATGCCAAAAGTGTTGTGTTTTGCACAGGTTTATACAGGGGATTGCACAGGTTTTGTACAGGGGGTTGGGGATTTGAGGTTACCCCAAAGCCATGCATATTCGACTTTTGTGAAGGTTCACGGGATTGATGTAATCTCTGACCGAGGCCTGTACCTTAATTGATATCCTTCGGATAGCGAGCTGTCTGCCATGCACTTTGTGACGCTGGTTTGCACCGTGTGCCTGCATGCCATATTTGTGGTTGGGGATCCCGGATCCTTCGTAACAGCACTTGTTTCAACGAGTTACACTTCAACCGCCGGATGTGTTTTAGCTGACAACCCGCGCAAGTAGGGCTCTGTTGAGCAACAAAATTTATTGGCAGTTGCTGGTGCATCTAGATATCCTACACCCTGTACCCTAAGGCTCCATGTATATATATATATGTTATACACACTATATTCAACATCCCGGAACCCTAAAACCCTATACGTACTCCTAAACATCCCCAAACCCTAGCTAAACCTCCCTAAACCCTAAGCATCTCCAAACCGCCTAAACATCGCTAAACCCTAAACCCTAAAAACTAAACCCTAAACCCTAAAAACTAAACCCTAAACCCTGAACCCTAAAAGCTAAACCCTAACAACTAAACCCTAAACCTTGAAGCCTCGAGCCGCTTTAAAAGAACCCTCGGCCGAGGTTCAGGCTCGATAGGCAGGGTCACCTGTGGCATCGCCTGAGGTCGCACCGGGGTTTAGGGGCTTATACTAAGCCCCCCGAAGCCCTAGAAACCCGAGAAGCGCTATAATATTATGGGTTTAGGGTCTTGGTTTTTTTTAAAGGGTTTAAGGTTTAGGGTTTAGGGTTGCTAGAATGATATGGGGCTTATAGGGCTTCTGGGGTTTACACGTTTCCAGGGTTGCTAGGGGCTTCTAGGCTTTACGGAGCCCGACATCGCTGATAAGGTCCCCGTATTCCAGGGTGCCCCTTATACTCTAAGGGTCCAAAGGTCCCAATAATTAGGTACTCGGGTATAGCGGTTATGTAGGGTACTATTTTTGGGAATATATGATAATTGGGTACTTGGAGCCTTAGGGATACTCCTTCAAACTTCGGCCCACCACCAAAAACTTCAGTGGGACATCGCAGCTGAGCCGCGAAGGCGGATGATGGACACATACTAGCCCATGCGATAGTCCAGGATTTCTATTAGTGGTTCAGGGTGGAGGGCGATAGTAGATCGCACCCCGGTAAGTTAGTGCTTTGGGCAGTTTAACTCAGCCACCGGTCACATCAATAAATCAGCAGCCGGGAAAGCAGATCCAAGCAGCATGCAAGGTGAACAGCATGGGATGAGTGGAGGGACTAGAATCTGGAGGGTTGAAGCAGCTAAGGACCAACCCTAAGAAACTAGGTTTGGGAGCACCCCCTGAAGTCGCAGGTAGTGGGTGCTTCCGAGGGAGGTTCAACGTCCAGGTTTTGGGTGTTGGGGCCAAGGCCTAATGGAGAATGCGGACCCTGTGTGGTTTAAGGCACCTTGCTGGCCTGGCCTTAAACCTAAGACTAAGATCCCTAAATCCCTGAACCCTACTGAGGTTCATGGCTAGCTACAGGTGGGTCTTATAAGTAGGATAACTATAGTTATAGCCTACATTCGGGGACTTGTATAAACCCTGCTCATAGCCACCCATGAACCTCCAGGTACAATGTGCAAATGCCAGATACAAGTAGCAAAGACTGCTTAGCCGCCCTTAGAGCCAGAAAAAGAATGTTATTCTCATTAATCCACTTGCATTTGATATAATGAAAATACAACATAATTCCTAAGACCAGTAAAGACTGGCCTTGGGGCGGACGACGGCGCCGTCTGGCACGTGAAAGCTACCTGTACTCGCTTGGGCTTAGAGGTCTGGGTTATTAAAACCCGATTATGCGCAAACCTAAACCATGACCTCCGTAACCCAAACGTGAAGCCCGGAGCACTAGAAACAAAAATTGAAATCCGGACCCCTAAATCGGAAGCCCTCAACCGTTTCAGGATTTGATGCAAGGGTTTTTGTGTCAGGGCCCAAGGGGTCAAGGTCCTGGTAGCACAACACTGGGACTTCAGGAGTAATGGCATCATCATCCTCAGCAAGATCACCAGCATCATCACCATCACCTATATTCATCACAATCCTCATCACGAGCTTCATCATCGTCAACAGCATCTTCACCACCACCATAATCATCATCATCATCATCCTCATCATCATCTCAAATGTCGTTCCTGTTATTACTACTACTACCCCACGTATTAATTACTGTTGATATTAGCATTCGCCCTTCGCTGAAGTCACCGCTATCATCATCACCATGACCATCATCATTCTCATCTTGCTAATCCTCATCTTCATCCCCATCATCATCAGCCGCAGCACCACCATCAACAACAACAGCAACAACTACAACAACTTTAGCATTATCATCACCATCATCAGTCCAATCATCACCATTACCGTCATCATCCTGACCTTCTTCTCTTCACCTTCATCATCGACATCTTCATCATCGTCATCATCATCACCATCATCACATCGCCACCATCGTCACCACCATCCTCATCATCAGCTTCATCGTCGTCAGTCGTCAACAGCAGCATCATCATCAAGACCACCGTCATCAGCAGCATCATCATAATCTTCATCCTCATCATCATCAGCAGGAGCATCGTCTTAGTATTCATTCGAGTCGCTTCGTCTAGGGCTGACTGGACTCATACTCGCCATCGTTGGCATCATTCAGTGCCAGCACAGGACCCGCCAACAAGTTTTCTAATCGCTCTTGCCATACATGTCGCCACCCTTTGCATAAACACCAGAGTCTGGTACGGTAGCCGTCAGAGTCATACCCCAGCACTGATTGCACTCGCGACAAGCTTGTTGGAGAGGCAAAAAAGCTAATCATGTTCACCCCACACCCTGACTAAACAAGAAGGGCCAGGGCAAGGATAAGTCTCAATGCGAAACCTAAACTCGCAATGAAGGAAGCAGAAGCAAGAAGCTTGCCCCATCTGAGCGCGGGACCTCTTCCTGGCCTTAGTACAGACTCAAGTACAGACTCGCATTGGGGTTTCGGGTCAACCAAAGCCCCTCAGCATTCATGCTATGCAAGTCCTATTCTTGAGACACTAAAATCAGCAAAGGCAGCCTGTATTCTGCGGCTACTGCCGCTGGTCTAGGCAGTGCTTAAGACTCCGATTGAGGAAGGTCCCTAGCTTTGCCTTTCACAACGAGAATGCAAAGCCAGGAAGCTAATTAATTTTTACTGAACGTGCTTCTTTGCTACAACCGTCCAATGACTTGTGAAGTTCAGCTAAGCCGCCAACGGCAAAGAAACTGGTGACTACGTAGTGCAATGCTCGGTACTGCCCATCGGAGAAACCCTTTAAGAAGCCCTTTAACTGGGCTTTTAAGTAACCAGGGAGAAAAAAGTATAAACTTTTATTTCATAATGGTTCCATTAAGAAAAAAGTATCAATGTATGGTACTTCAAAGCCCAGT
Organism: Symbiodinium sp. clade A Y106; assembly: GCA_003297005.1. Lineage (NCBI taxonomy): Eukaryota > Dinophyceae > Suessiales > Symbiodiniaceae > Symbiodinium > Symbiodinium sp. clade A. The sequence continues at coordinate 14,910 of BGNK01002573.1, read as the reverse complement.
TATTATGATTGTTCATCCAACTAAGACTGCAATCTTATTCCCAGTCTGTGGTTGAACTATAGAAACCCTTTAAGAAGCCCGGTTAAGGAACCTTAAGACCCCAAAGAAGCCCGGTTAAGGAACCTTGAGACCCCAAAGAAGCTCTTTAAGGAACCTTAAGACCCCAAAGAAGCTCTTTAAGGAACCTTAAGACCCCAAAGAAGCCCGGTTAAGGAACCTTAAGACCCCAAAGAAGCTCTTTAAGGAACCTGCCGAAGAGCCGAAGAGGAACATCAAAGCCAAGCGGCTCGCTCGTGGAAGCGTCCAAGTCTGAGGCCTGACGTGTTGGGATCTAAGCAGGTTCTGTATAAAGGGAATCTGCAAGGCTATCGAAAAGTTGGGGTTCCGAAAATGTCCTAAACAGCTTCTACAAGGGTTCTCTCAGGGTTCTACATGGATTCTGCAGGGGTTCTCTAAGGGTTGGTTCTATACCGGCTCTGCAAGGATTCTGCATCTACAACGCTTCCGTAAGGGTTCCGTAGCGATTCTACATGGGTTCCATACGGGACGGCTAGGATTTAAGGTTTATGGTTTAGGGTTTACCTTAACCCCAAATAACCTACCTTGTTTTGGACTTGTATAAGGAACTCATAACAATGAGCCCTCCGAATGTAGGTTTGGTAGCGTCCAGGTAGGGTTTAGGGTTTAGGCGTTAGTACTACACGGTTTCTGTTTGGGTTCTGTATTAGGCACTCTGCAAGGGTCTAAGGCATCAGTCTTGAAGATCTAGGCCGGGCGGTTAAGGGTTGAGAGCCTACAGCAAGTTTGGGGTAGGGTCTGGGATTCATGGGGGGGTTAGGCGTTTCGGGGATAAAGGGTTTAGGGGTATCTAGGGTTTAGGGACCTTTCGATTTTTATTGCTACTGCTATTGTTTTCAGACCCTACACCCTAAACCCTAAACCCAGAGCTGTTCCTTATGGGGTTTAGGTTTCGAGTTTACCATGGTCAGAGCTTCAGCCGAAAAGATGTGGGTGGTTGTCAAAATTAAGGTCCCTTTTTGGGTACCCTAAATAATAGGTGCCGTATTATAACAGGGACCCAAAAAGGAACCATAATTTTGACAACCACCCATGTGGAGGGTTCGTGGCACGCTTGGCTGGCAGCTTCTTCCCCTACCTAAACCCCCCAAAGTAGGAAAAATAATGGCCCAATACCTATAAAAGCCATTAGTCTGCATAGTTTGGGGGTCCAGGCTAGGCTTTTAACACAGATCCAGTGAAGAAACATATCTCCCCGGGCTCGAGGCTTAAACTTTGCGCACCTTACAAAGCCGCGGTTCCGAGGCCTCGGCTTTGTTTTAGAATTTACGATGTATGGTATAGCAAGGGTTGTCACAGTTCCCACACCAGACCCTGAACCCTCAACCCTTGCTTAGACTTTTTGCACAAGCCGTGGCGTGTCAAGTGCAACGGCCCTTACGCGGACTCTCCTTGACGAGACCATCGCTGGATCCTAGTCTTTTGATGGTTAAGGTCGAATTTAAAATTTTAAGAGTCTTGCTTCACACTGAGCACTATAGACCTTAGAGACCTTGAAAACTCAACGAACCCAGGCCCTCAGCCCCTACCAAAGAAGCAACGACATGAATGCTGGACTCACATAGTATATACTCTGGCAGTAAGCTAGACCGACCGTATGCAGGTACTTTGGGACCAAAGCATATGCACATGGACCCCTAGGGTGATGCTCAGGGCTTGTAGGATGCTCCCCGATGCTCTCGCCACCAGAGAGTTGTGTGTTACCCAAAGGGTCCGGTTAACTTCATAGCAAGGCATCAGGGCTACCAATGATGTACCCTTTCAAGAAAGAAGTGACACGAACATCATCGGTAGTTATCGTTCACCTGCTTTTGCGCTCCTTAGTGGCTCTAGCCAGCTTTTTTGGCTCTAGGGTCTCAGGCCAACACGACCTGATGCCTTACCCTGAAGGGTCCATGGAGTCCATGTACCCAGTAGTATACCTGGACCCTAATGAACGTATCTCTTCAAGGACTTAACTATATCCTTTGGGCTAGCTGAAAGCAAAACCTTAACGGTCTCGCGTGTGGGAGTTTAGGGGTTTGGGGTGACCTTGAACCCCAAACCCTAAACCCTAAACCCGCCAGGATCAAGAAACTCGGACACTTTGGGAGTGGCTGCGCCCTGAGGGCTGCAACATCCTGACACCGGTGGTTCGGACTAAGGTTGGGGTTTAGGGCTTAGGGTTCAGGTTTTGGGGTTTAGGGTTTAGGATTTGGGATTTAGGGTTTAAGGTTTGGGGTTTGGGATTGGGGGTTTTGGGGTTTAGGATATAGGTTTGGGGTTGTAGGGCTTAGGGTTTGGGGTTTGGGATTGGGGGTTTGGGGTTTAGGATATAGGTTTGGGGTTGTAGGGTTTCGGGTCTAGGGCATCAGCCTCTACTGGATGCCTATGATACCGCTGTACTATCCTGAAGCCCTAACAAAAGTCTGATATGACTTAGGGGAAGCCCGATCACGTGATTTGCTCGGTTCGATAGTTAAGAAGCGCATGGCTCAGCAGCTTATGGGATCGTTGCTGTAGATCATACCACAGCCCATTCTTTACAATGCTTCCTTCTACTTTTGTTCACGTGTCTTCGCCATTAGAATGAAACAACAAGTGCTGCAAGCACTACGCACACTAAGAGCTGTAGAACGGGATAATCTCTCTTGTACCTCTCAGTGGTACATTGGTGCAAATTTGGTACGGTTGCTGCTGCAGTACTGTAACAGCCGGAATGTCAAAACCATCAGAAACCTCCTGCTCTTAAACTGATACAAGAGACACCAATTGAAACGAAACAAGATGAAAAGAGTGGCCTTGCCCCTGCAATTCAGTGCCGACTTCGTACAATAACATATTCCAACATAAACATACATCAAGGTGCACTCCTAGACCCTAAACCCCGAAATACTGGGGGTCCTAAATCGCTGGGTTCTTCGGTTCAGGCGGTGTAGGGTTTAGGGCTGTATCCAACGGAATTCGGGTGCAGGGTGCAAAAGTCACGCACTGGGGTTGGAAGTAAGCAGAGGGAAAAACCTTAGACTCTTTGTTTTCATAATGCCAAACACAAAGTATTCAAGCATGGTGTAGGTTTTTTTGCTGAGGGTCCTAAACCCTGAACCCTAAACCCTAAACCAGAACCCAGAGCAAGGCTTCGGGCCAAAACGTGCCTAACTCACTCAGGGCGGATTCAAGGTGTACCACCTGTAGCCTTGAAGAACCTATCCGGTTTAGGGTTTAGGGGTTTAGGGTTATCGTCTTGCTGCTTCAACCATAGCTTCGGTGGGTCACGTAGTGGAAGAATTATGATAGCGGGAAGGGCTTTGGGATGAAGGTTTGGTGTTTAGGGATTGAGATTTAGAGCTTAAGGCTTCGGGCTTAGGGTGTGGGATTTTTAGTTTAGGGTTCAGGGTTCAGATAGGATTTAAGCCATGTAGAGCCATGGTAATAGAAACTGAAGCTTGGCATCTGCTCCTGATTGCCGGCTTCAGGATGCAACGTCCCTCAGCAAGAGCAAACGATGTTTTGCTTCGTGCAGCATTAAGAGAGCTGTGACTTAAAATGCTCCGGGATGTTATCTGCAACCACATGAGCATCGGAGATACGGCAGGATGCAGCTACTCCTCTACCATGTAAGTTTTAAGTCTACAATGCAGAAGTAACCGGCAAGTCCAACTATCCCAAACCCGATTAGACAAACCACATGAGCCCAAAGCCCTGCCAGGCGCTGCTACGTGCGGGTTAAGTTAGGGTTTAGGCAGTTTAGGCTCTACCTGCAGTCTCCATCGAAATTCTTTTTGGGGGCTACCTTATACGATCCCTGAAAGCGCCCAAAGACTCCAACACCATTTCAGCATGGAGCATACCTTCATCTCGGTTTTAATGAAAGGCATAAGCCTTACTGAATTACTTACGGGGGTTTGGCAGAGAGTATAATTATGCTATCTCCGTACAAGACATTGCATACCCTAACCTACCATAACGTAGCAGGACCTTAACTCATGTAAGCCCTCATATAGAATTCATTAGAACCTTACAAAAGGCTGGTTTTGGTCGGTTAAGGTAGGGTCACGGAATCCAGATGCTTCGAATGTTTTAAAGCTCGGCTCGGCCAAAAACGATGTAGCAGCGTTCGAGACAGGTGCCACTTGTGGTGGCAAAGCCGCCGTCTCCGAAAATAAGCGGCTCGCTTACCTAAGCCATCAACCCTGAATCCTAAGCCATAGCTACCCTCTCCGTTGCCTGTAGTCGGAAGTGCACGTCTTCGAGGTGTCCCAAGGCAGGCAACCATCATCATTCCACATGCACAGGCTTTTCGTGAAGAGGAAACCCCTAAACCCTATTGCAATCTGAACCCTAAACCCGATAGTTTGCAGGCCATGGTGAAGTGTTTAAACAGCAGGGCATGGATTCCGTGCAGGGGAGTGTAACAGTAGAGGCTTTGCAAGAGCTCCTATGAAGGTTTTCGACGGGTCGCGCAAGGATTTGGGGCTTGTTCGGAATTCCTTGTAGTTCCATGGTTCAGGGAGCAGGGTATCACCGTAGGCCTTTGGTCTTCGGGATGATGCCCTAAACCCTAAACCCTCAAAGAAAGAAATAAGCAGAAATTGTTTGTCTGCTTGCGTTGAACCCCCTAAAACCGCCAAGTTCAAACTCAGCCCAATCCCTGCTCACCCCACACCTGCCGCCCCACACCACCCAGCCACCCGCACCTGGAAAACAAGTTCAGAAGGGAAACCTGTCAAAACTAAGTTCAAACTTTCGGTCCTTTCGGCCAGCTGGGCCCGCCCCCACCCTCCGCCCCAGCCCCCATGACCCCAGCCCCCAAGCCCCCAGGCCCCCAGCCTCCCGGCCCAGCCAGCCCAGCCCAGTTCTCCGGCCAAATCTTCCGCCCAACAACCAGCCCAGCCCAGCACCCAATTCCCAAAATCAAATTTCAGTCAGAAAACCTGCTCAAAACGTTTCGCTCAAAGCTCATTGGCTGGTAAAATGAAAGCTTTCAGGAGGCTTTGGGAGGCATACCATTAGCCAGAGGCGGTCAAAACGTTATTGGCACCCAAACCCCCTTCCGCTCAACATCCAGCCCAGCCCAGCACCCAATTTTCCAAAATCCAGCAGCGAGAACAATGCTTTCCATCGTCGGTCGGGAGGCAATCAGGGCAGTGGCGATAAAAGCAGGCTATGAAGGCTCCTCCAGCACGCTCGATAATATTACAGCATTCCGCAGCAGAATCAAGGGGGAAGGAAGGCAATGCAGGCTCCTGATGGGTCTGCTGCGCCGCTTCGTCAGAGTCTGCACCAGGCGATGTCGATGGACTCCCGGCCAGGTGCTCGGATTATTCTTCTTGAAATTGGACTTCGCCACGTGCTTGATGTCGCATGCAGTGTCGTACGCCACCGACACCTTCCTGGGAATGCAGAGCTGCAGCAACGCGTGGTCGTGACGGCTCTGAAACACGTTCACGTCACAAGCCTGCCTCCGGTTCTGCGGCCGCACGGTCGAGCGGATGTGCGGCAGGAGCAATGCCGCAGCATTCGAACTGAGCAGATGTCGTCCCGGCGGGAGCCAGAGTCTGCCGAGAGTGCTGTTGTGGCTCAGCGCAGACGCACGTCCTGAGCATAGTCTTATACATCCGTGTCAACCGAAAAAAATGTCACTATTCTTAAGTTTTGTAGTGGATGCGACAACGATTAGGGTTTAAGATTTAGACTGCACGTGTGATGTGGAATGTACAAATAAAATACCGCGGGGAAGCTAATACCAAGAACAAATGCGAATAGGGTTTAGGGTTTAGACTACTTACTTGTGTGATGTTGAATGTACATATAACACACCGCAGCATAAATCGAAAAGGGTTTAGGGTCTAGAGTTCAAGACGACTCGTGCTTGGAGTCAATCACATACATAAAGCGAAACGCGCCTGCCGAAACGAAGTTGACTGTCTTATGTTCACAAGGGAAACTAACACGAAGAACAAATGGGAATAGGGTTTAACATGAATCCAACAGGGTTTAGGGTTTAGCGTTCAATGAGGGTCCAACACGACTCGTGCGTGGTAACACGAAGAACAAATGCGAATAGGGTTTAAGGTTTAAGGTTTAGACTACGCATATGATGCGGAATGCGCAAACTAAATACCGAAGCATAAATCCAAGACGACTCGCGCGTGGTAACACGAAGAACAAATGCGAATGGGGTTTAGGGTTTAGACTACACGTGTGATGTTGAAGGCACAGACAAAACACCGAAGCATAAACCGAAAAGGGCTTAGGGTTTAGGGCTTCAGGTTCAAGACGACTGGTGCGTGGAGCTAATGTTTAGGATTCAAGACGGCTCGTGCGTGGAGTTAGTCATATTCATAAGAAAACGCACCTACCAAACAACATAGGCCGACTGTTCTTATGTTTTGCACAGCGAATACAACGACAACACAAATACGAAAAGGGTTTAGGGTTGGAAGTTTAGAACGGGTGTGTAAATATAAATCGAAAAGGGTTTAGGGTTTAGGATTCAAGACGACTCGTGCGTGGAGATAATCATAAAAAACCTCGCCTACCGAAAAATAGACTGCCTGTCTTATGTTTGCTGGCGAAATTAGCAGGAAGAACAAATGAGAACAGGGTTTAGGGCTTAGGGTTCATGCCTACGCGTGTGATGACGCAAACAACTACGAAAAGGGTTTCGGGTTGGAAATTTAAACCGGGTGTGCAATTAAGATATATGCGACTAGGGTTTAGGCTTTCGGACTTGCCCAGCCCAGCACCCAATTCCCAAAATCAGGTTTCAGTCAGAAAACCTGGTCAAAACTTTCGGTCAAAACGTTTTTGGCACCCAAACCCTTAACAATTTCTAGAAACCCTAAACCCTAAACCCTAAACCCAGAAGAAGTTTAGGCTTCAGGATCTTTGGGGATTGCTCTGTTTGCCTGAGCCAGGACTCTCCCTTCCTATGCCTGGTGTGGACAGTCTGCCATAACCCTAAGGGTCCATGTACTCAAATAGTATATACTTTGGCCCCAAAGTACCTATATAGGGACTACTTTAAGGCCAAAGTATATACTATTTGGGTACATGGACCCTCAGGGTAAGTGCTGCGAGCACTGGGCAACTCTGCCTGAACGCAGGTTATGGTGAACAACTCTCAGCAAAACGGAAACCCGTAGCCCTAGTTCCTGAGCCCTAAACTCTAAACCCTCAAACCCCAAACCTCAAAACCCTAAACCCTGAAATACTAAACCCGAAAGCTGAAAGTTGGAATTTCAGACCTCTTCGAAGCTTCTGGATTCAACGGACGCTGCGGGGTTAGAGGTTCGGGGTTTCGTAGAGTTTCCCAGACCCCAAATCCCAAAACCCCAACCCCGCCTTCAGCCCCAGACTTCACCTGAACAAGACTGCCAGGGCGCACTCCGAGTATTTTAAACCCCTAAGGCACTAAACCCTAATCCCTACACCCGAAACCCCTAAACCCTAAACCCCTCAACCCAAAACTCTAAGGTACTATGCTCTCCTTACAGTAGGCGCCTTCGTTGCAACTTCTGTTCAAAGGGGGCCCTTGCTACTGAAACTGATGTTCCTTAGGCTTTAGCTTTTAGGGTTTAGGGGTTTAGGGTTTAGGAGTTGAGGGTTTAGGGGAATGATAGCAAGACCAAGACCGCAAAAACCAGGATTTACGGCTTTTCAGGATGTAGACAAGGCCGAAATCGAAACTTGTTTTCTTTTAGGGTCCTAGACGCCCGAAACAAGTAAAAGTGCACATCGCAGCATGGAAAATGCAAGCACACACCCTGCCAGCGCCATGCACATCACTAGCACTCAGCTGAGTCAGTGCTCCGCTGACAGGATCCCTCGCAATTGTAACAACAGTCTTGGCTTTAGGCTGTATGGCGTCAGGTCAAGTTTCGCCCAAACCCTATCTACAGTAGAAGCCCAAAAGTTGGTACCCAAAGGCCTCAATCCTTCAAAGTAAATGTATAGGGAATCCCAACACTAGTTGGCCCTAATCCGGTTTCCAACTTTGTGCGGCTTACTGTATGTTTGTTTCGGGGTATTATGTGAAACTTGAAGGGGTTGTACGGATCGACATGCAAGACAGAGAACAGCACCTGCGATCTCATGATACGACTACACTGGAGATCCTGCAAGGACGACGCGTGCAAAAGATAAGTCTCATCGGCGCTTCAATCGCTCTCTTCGGTTGGGGTTCGGGCACTAGGTCGGGGTGATTCGAAGGGGGCTCAGCCGGTGGGGCGTTTAAAGCTATTGAAAAATATTAGTAAATAAGGTCCTCTTAAGCCCAATAAGGGAAAATACAAAATGTCACCAAAACCCTACCTAGTGATTCGAAGGGGGCTAAGCAGAGCCGACCTCGGGAATATTGTGGAGCCCCTGAAACCAACACCCCCCAACGGTGGAATTCAAACCCAAAGCCCTGCAAACACACAAGGTGACAGCGTGCCACAAAGCACTGCCCTTCACCACCAAGCATGGTTAATGTGCATAAACGCCAATAACTAGTATTAGACCAATAAATGCTACAAAAGAACATGGCTAATATGCATAGAATTCAATCCTGCTCCCTGAACACATATTTACCCAAGGCTTCTTCCTCAGGTTGTTGTGAAGAGATGCGAACCAACAGGCAACTCATAATTACAGCCGAGACCCCAACACCCTGAACCGGAAACCCTTGGAAGAACCCTTATGGCAACTATAAGGACCTAATATGGGGGATAAGAGCGAGTTCAGGGATTTAGGCTTGGGCATCGGGGTTCAGGGATTCACCGTGAGTCTAAGGATTCTTGGGGATTGATTATTGGGGTATGCTGGAATCGATTTTGAGGTGCCGGTGAGAAAGCATGAATGACTAGCTGCCTAATTCCCTTCGGGAAGCAACGGCAGACGCCCAGCAGCGATGCTCAAAATGCCACCCGGCGACCTACAAACCACCCGTTCTAAATGCCAGCCCGATACTCAGCTCAAGATGACATCTTATGACTAGTGTCCTAGTACTATTGATTGTCATTGCTTACTGTTATTGTTAGTGGTATTGTTATTGTAAATGTTGCTATTGTTATCATGTTTGCTGTAACTATTAGTGATACTGGTCTTATTATTATTGTTACTGATACTAGTGCTAGTCATACTATTTAATACTACTATTAGTACAACAGGTGTGCTGGTATGTTTAGTAGTATCCTGGAACCTCGAATACAGCATCACCCCTCTAGCCCTAAGATCCAGGATCATTCGACTAGAAACCCATACTTTTCTACATTCTATCCACAGCGGCAGACACAAACTTTGTGAATGCTTTCGAGGCCAAAGCCCTCCATCCTAAATCCTCAAATCTAAGCCCTTTCAACCTTCTATCCCCAGCCCTTAACCCTAAACCCCTAAAGCCGAATCCCCTAAACCCTAGGCCCGTAAACCCTAAACCACAGACCCTCCTTCCCTATCCCAAGCCCGACACCCTAAACCCTCAACCCCTCAACCCCAAACCCTCCTTCCCAAACCCTCCTGTAGGTCTCTGCTTCTGGTTCTGTGCCTCAGACTTTCAACTTGGAATCTTCCTGTTCAGCGCGGGGTGGCGTAGGAGCGTTGGGTGGGTGGGGGGTG